>CM056957.1:19020193-19136835 GCA_029856935.1 Cyclocarya paliurus | reverse complement strand
TGTTGGGTTCTGTTGGTTTTGCTACATTGCATTTCGAAATGCTTGTATTTAGGAGGTTCATGGAACCCCCTAGGAGTTTTTGAACTCGGTTTTTTGCTTGGGTGCACTCCAAGTGTTCGGTGAAATGCCACAATGGTGTTTGGTTACATTTTTTCATCTTGTCACCTGCATAGCATTGTGCCAATGCTCATTACATATCATTCCTAGTGCTGGGATAGTGTTTGGCATATAAAAATGCCATTGTGGCATTTCATGGTTTGTATATGGGAGGGTCATGGGACATACATTTGGTTTAAAACCCAACTTTGGCTTAGTGGCACTTGAAGTGTGGGTTTTGAAATGCCAAATGGGCTTGTATGATGATCGTGTGGGTGTGAGTTGGCATAAAAACTTTCCAAAACCCAAGGTTTGGCATGGTATACATTGTGCATTGGTATGTGCATTAAGCATGTGAATTTGTATGAGGGTAGGAAATGTGCATTATTGACATGCATACATCGTATCTTCACAATTCATTAGCCTTGTCTAACGGTCACTAATTGTGTCAATAGCCATCGTCATGTCTCGACGTGTTCGTCCACGCCAAAATCCTCAAGCCCCTGCTCAAGCACATTTCCACAATGCTCAGGCACGAGAGCTTTACACTAAGAACTTCTCTAAGCGCACTCCTATTGTCGAGCGTGAAGTCTCCCTTGGTGAGCTTAATGAGACCATAATTCCCAGTATCTTTGAGTCTCGCCAGTGGCATGCCTTGACCACTGGTTATCCCACTCCTTCTGTGGAGTTGGTTCGGGAGTTTTACTCCAACATTCATGCCATCTCTGACGATGGCTCTTTTGAGGTTAGTCTCCGGAACATCCTCTTCCGGGTGACTCCAGACATGGTAGCGGAATTGCTAAACGCCCCACGTGTGTCAAATCCAGAGTATCCCTATACACGGACATCTCCTCCTAGTCCGGAAGTCATTGCTGGATGTCTCTATGGTGGGTTTGTACCTTGGGAAGGTAAATCACCCCTTCATACAGTGAGATTTTCACCCGAGTATCTCATTCTCAGTCGGATTGTCCTAACAAATCTGTATCCTACTAGTCATCAGAGTGATGTGGGTCTTGACCGGGCCACTCTTCTGTATGCACTCATCAATGGTGTCACCATTGATCTTGGGAGTCATCTGTGCCGGGTCATAGTTGAGGTCTTTCAGTCCTCCAAAATACGGACTGGATTGCCATTTGCCTGCCTCATTACTCGGTTAGCTCTCGCTCAGTCAGTTGCGTTTCTTCCGCATGAGCCTAGAATTCCTCTTAAGGCCCCTATTGGTCGGAGGACCATGCAGCTGAGTCGTGCTCACATTCCCCCTCACCCTCTATTTGTTGAGCATCCTCCAGCACCATCGTCTCAGCCATCGAGCTCTCGGCCATCCAGCTCACAGCCTCCAAGCTCGGCACCATCCACATCGGCACAAGCGTCGACCGAGCCCAGCCTTCAGCAGGTCCTTGACTACCTTGCCGCCTTGATGCTAAGATTGATAGCTTGCAGCAGCTTGTGACTCAACGCTTCAACGATATTGAGGAGCGTCTCGATGATGATGATGGTGGCACTCAGAGTGATGGAGAGTAGTATGAATTCAGGGGAGTAGTAAGAAAGGGAGGATAGATGTTAGTAACACAATTTTATGTGGAGAGCAGCTTTTGTTTTTGTATCACATGCAGCTTGTGCTGGGGTTGTATTGACACATTGAACCTCAATGTCTCATTAATTGCTTAATGAAATGTTTTTTGATGAAAACTGTGCTTGTAAGGCCAGGAACGTGTATTCTGGTTAGTGATTTACAAACAGACATTGACTAGACTTAGGAGAATATATATTGCATTACCTTGTTGGTACGTTTAACCGTTTGCAGAAATATCTCAACCTGTTCAAGTTCAAGACTATGCTTGAATCTGAAAATCCTGGGTGGGGTGTGTCATCATTTCAAGAAAGTTAAGTTTGAAGGGGGTGCAAAGGAGGTTGTCATGGCAGTTTGTAGTAAAGAAGAGCTGCTGACTTGACTTGTTATGGCTCACTTGCAGAAGATGTTAGGTATCATCTTAGATACAATACTGACTGGTTGATACAATATGTTCCAAGAGAGAAAAACATGTTTGCTCATACCTTTGCAAAAAAAGCATTTGATTATAGAAGAAAAGAAAGTTTGGTTAGAGGACTCCCCAGAATTCATTGTGGGTTGCCTCAATAGATATATCAATTGTTCCACATTATATTATAATGAAATTTCAGAGGTTTATTACAAAAATAGAAGATAGGTTTTATATCCTGTAGACTTCTTTGTGTACTTGGGCTATGCCCATTCCTATTACAACTACCAATAAAAAAATAAAAAAAAATAAAAAATAAAAACATGGAAAGCATTGAAGTATGGTCAATCCGGCTCGAGCGGAATGGAAACAACGCTCTCGAGCGTTGTCACACAGACTGTTCCGCTTGATATTCGCTCGACTAACAGCTCGAGCGTAACCATACAGAATGATCCGCTCGATGTTCGCTCTACGTGACGCTCGAGCGGATCCATCCAGAGATGTCCGCTCGATTCTCGCTCTACTTGACGCTCGAGCGGATCCATCCAGAGATGTCCGCTCGATTCTCGCTCGAATTGATGCTCGAGCAGAAGTCATCCAGAGTCAACCGCTCGACCAGCGCTCGACGTTTCGCTCGAGCGGTTCGTGAAAGTTAAGCTGTGCTGGACTCTAGCTCCACACTTCGATCAGGTCAAGGTTCAAGGCGTCTTTCGCTCGATTTTTTCATGCCGTGCTCATTTCAGGGACTATAAAGATAGAATAAATGAATTTGTTCTTTAGTGTCAAGCAACATTGACCTAAAACTCTAGTTTCTTCCAAGAGCCATTAAGAGAAACTTATTCACATTGTGAATCTCTCTTAGACAAACAGGTCCTCTTTGTTTAAACGTTATTTAACCGTTGCTTGATAATTTTCAGGATGAATTTATTTCGGACCAATAAAAAATAATCCATTTGAACGCGATCGAATAGTCTAACTTAATTTTATTTGTGAAGATATTTTTTAGGACGAATTTAAACTTTTATTAGGACGATCTTGGGACATGTTTCCCGTCTCAAATAGATAGAAAATATTGGAAAGAAATGCCAGTTCTTTGAGATTAAACTTTCGTTCCAAAAGACCTTATTTCTTGTACTGATTCTAATAAAATTGTTTGAAATAAAAGAGGAAAACAAAAAGTAGTTACCATAAAATTTTAAGACAGACCAAATTCTAATTTGATGAAATATAAGATATTGCGGACAAGAACAAGAACAAACGTAAAAAAAAGTAAGAGAGACATATAAATTAGATAGAAGATTATATATAACAAATATTAATCATATTTTCACATGGAAAGTTGGCGTGCTTGTACTGACAATACTGAAACTTGAAACCATAACATACAGAAACTCCAAGACTCGACAAAATACTGACTGCAAAAAGGGCGGTTGATGATTGAAGCCATTGGTAAAGAAAGGTTTGAGCTTGGATTATGATGATATCAACCCCGTCGGGGAAATTGAATGTTGCTGCAGCACCAATTTTCCTGGAAGCTTCCCTGTCTTCTGTAGGGTCCATTTGAAATTGCTATCATCTTCCTTAGCATCGTCATGGCTAGGTGTTGAGGGATCATGGATGCTTCTAGACCTACAATTCTCAGTTGCAAGCATATTCAGTGGTGCCAAGGTGAGAGATTTCTACCACGACAGTATCATCATCAACTGGGAGGGGTTGCTTCCAGGGTTCCCCATAAATCCTCATGTACGTATGATCACATGCCCCTCTGTCCCACTCAAAGCGGATTCCGTGTGCCTACGGACAAAATAAAGACAAAAAATCAGTGGTATGCTCAGGTTAGCAGTTGGTATTGTATATTGAGTCTTCCAATATAAAATGTCAAATGGTGCTTTGCAAAGTCATTCGACTGTTAAAAATCAGATTTGTAACTAAATGTACCCTTTCCCTCCTAATAAGAGGTCTTATATTTGGCCGACATCATTGATGACATCTTCTAAGGAAGCCATTTTCCCAAGGACCAAGATAAAACAGGTCAATTCCTAACGAAATGGCATATCATCCCCTACAATAACTAAGGTGTGAAGGACGTCATTAGGTAAGTTTATAATGGAAAGGAAAAAAAAGTCAGTAGAAACAAAGGGAGTTATCATTAGGTAAGTTTATAATTAATCCACAAAACTACCACTACTTTTGCAATTTGACAACCGAATTATCATGTCAGGTACATGATTGCAGAAATAATAAGGAATTCCTCGCACCCAGAAACCTTATTGTAAGTGCAAACAGCACAGGATGGAAAGGCTGCTTTATGTTAAGCTTCCATTTGCAAAATGCAGCTGAAAACAAACAATAGAGAAAGAAAAAGCTTATAATTGTTGTCCTGAAACGTGTATAAGAGCTCAAAGCTCAATCGAAAACAGATAGAATGCTCTAAGCAATGAAGGGGAACACTCAGAGGTCTAAAATATGAAAGATTTCAGCCAAATCAATGACTAACTTCCCAATAGCCATCCTCATGGGCCAACAAAAAATCAATGTCATTCCTGGACACTCATGAACTAAACCATAAGAAACCAGAACAACCTTAGGGGTATATAAACCCCTAAAATTCTGTACTGGAACGGGAAAAAAAAATTGAAACCAACATAAATAAATAAAAATGATCTGAATTATGACCAATAAAAGGGAATGAAAATCTGAATGAAGTATTTGCAGATTATGTTGAAAAAAGTAATATTGGCAACTGGCAAAGACCTAATGATTAATGCCAAACAGAGAGTATATCACAACTGCATATATAAAACAGTATTGACTCTAACAAATCAACAAATATGATTAGACAAAATCTTCCATACAGAATTTGTTGCCAGTGTACTTCGAGAGGAAACCACGGATCAAAGAATCCATTTAGAAACCATTTAAAATCATAAAAAATTAATCTTAATACAAGAAAATATAACTTCAAAACCACAAAAACCTAAAATAAATTAAAAAGAATGAGAAATACAGGGCAGATTTAACCTTTTAGAAGCAATGTTATGGTTAGCAGTGGGTGTTTGGAGCGACGGTGAAGGAGGGATTGGAGGCGCGAGATGGGTGTTATGGTTAGCAGTGATAGTGGAGGAATGGAGGCACAAGAGGGCTTTGGAGCGACATTGAATGAGGGATTTGAAAACTGAAGGGAGATGACATTGACGAGGCACATCGGGAACTCTCATGTAGAATGAATACGAAGAGGCGCTTAAAATGAACTCTCTTGAGATATGGGTGTTGGCTGACAGATGTGAATTTAATAGTATACAGACGGTTTGACGTGAATCACGTTTACTAATAACGGCAAACAACATAAAAACGTTAAACCAACTATTTTCTGTTATATAAACACTTTTTTATATATAGAGAGATATATATAAATATATATGTACATGCTTGATTGTGATCTTACGGAGATTTTAATATTTTATCTTGATTTTATATGTGTGTGTGTGTGTGTGTGTGTGTGTGTGTGTGTGTGTGTGTGTGTGTGCTTGATTGTACTCTCTTCTCCATCTTCTTTTCTATTATATTTTATTTTCTATCACTTAGGGCTGATTGAAATTCCCATGAAAAACTTCTTTGTAATATATGCATAGTATTTACCTATCAAAAGGAACATATCATTTCCAAGCTTTTGAAATGGATCCGCATTGCTTTGCCTAGCCATTGAATATCCTTATGTACACACATATATTACAAGTTTAAAAGTCAACATCATAGACATCTTCTGATATCATATTAAAAATTTAGAACCATCATTCTGATTTTGAATTTTTGACTTCATTACATATTGCTTTTACACCTTAAATTTTTCTAAGGCCAAGGTCGAATCAGTTCATCTCCAATAAATGCGAGAATGCTGTAAGAACTACATTATAAACATGAACCTAAATATCTTCACTATCAACCTCCACGCTCTTTAGCACAAGATTCTGAACAGATATGCATGAGTGCGTGCTTACATGCATATGTGCGGCTTCAAGTGGGTGTACTGAGTAAAAGAAAGATCCATACCCATATAATGGTTTAATGCTCCACGGAAATAATGCTATTGAGGACACGAACTGGGAGGCCAAGGGTGATAACTTAAGCCTAGCTTTCAGCTGGTAAGAAAATGATGTCCATACAAAGGATCTGAACCCCTATATTCACAAATTAATTGTAATATGTTGGTGAGAATTGAACATAAGGTGGAAAGGGAAGTAAAAACATAAACGCTCCAGGAAAATGACTCCTTCAACTGAGGCACAATCTTGCATCCCAAACAAACTCACTTAAGCTACAAAACTGACCCATAATCATTATATTAGAGCAAACACAGGAGCTTGATTTATAGATAAGGGAATTCCAATATTTTCACGTGAAAACAGGAAAAAAAACCCAACACCAATAACCAAGTACCCAAAAATAACTTCACAAACAAACAACGAAAATCATCTGACCCCGAAACCCAAAACTGGGAATGCAAAGATCTCCGACTCCCAGAAACGACATCAAAAGGGGAAAAAACAAAATATGGGCATTTCGGGATAAAACTACCGCATTTGGCTAACACACACACACAGATGAAGAATAGAACCTGAGTGAAGTAAATGAAGCCAACAAATCAAAGAAAGGAAGCCCCAAATGCAGTCTTCAAATGTTTCGCCCAAATCAGACATTTTTCCGAATTCCAACCCTCACTATTGAGTCGCTATGTCCTGTGCCTCCATTTCCGTAGGGTATGATAAATTTTCCTGGGGTGAGAGAGCTCCATCACGTTCGAGAGGGAGAAGATGGAGAGTTGAGAGATTTGAGGGAGACATGAGGGTGAGAGGTCTGGGGGAGAGGAGAACGAGAGTGAGAGTGAGAGGACTGAGGGAGATGTCTTGAGTGAGAAGAGGGAGAGTGAAGGGTCAAGTGAGATGTCTGAGATTGGCCATTAAACCGTGATGTGTACAGAACCGGGGTTAGGCCATGTCAGGAGTGTGGCGTGCAGTTACTGAACCGGGGGATGAATAGAATTTCTGTAAAACAATAGGTATGTGAATGTCCAAAATACCCTATATTTTACACAATGGATACTATTCATTTTACTTGAAGGAAAATGCAACTCTCACCAGAGTGGCTACCGACAATTCTCATTGAATGTTGTTTTTTTGCTTAATGATTAAAGTAGTGATTTTTAATAAGTTTGTGGTTTTTCTTTATTTTTAAAAAATGTTTGAAAAAAAGCGTAGGGGCAAAAAAAAAAACTGTCTTGGAGGGAGGTAGGGAGGGAGAGACAGTGAGACACAGTATAACAAATGAGATAACTATAATATATAAGCAACAGATGCAAGCGACCGATTCACCTCCAACAAGTTCATGGACTCATGAGGAATGACACAGAAGTTCAGCAACACCATACATGTTCATAAAAGACAGATCACACAAAGAAGGATAAAACTAACACATATGGTCATTTAAGGAGGGTCTTGACTATCGATTTGACATTTAGTTTCTTGAGATCTGTATATGACTGTCCACAGCCAACAAACATGACCGGAGCACCAGATATGTAAACTATTGACAGTGCAGCTCCAACCTACAACATGAATTTCAATCCATACATCAGACTTAACCACTGAACATGATGGAGGCAATCAAGCCATCCATAACTCCATTTCGTGTGAAGAGTATCTACCTTATCATCAATAGTATCAAATTTAGTGAGCAAGATCCCATCTATCAATCTTGGATTGGGTGAAGGCGAAAGGTCCGCTAATTTCTGCAAGCACAAAGAAGCATAGATGACAATAACTAAGTTAGAGGATATAATAGGAGCACATAATCTGGAAAAGAAAAGGGAAAAAAAAAGTTGGCAGAATAGAAGACCATCCTAAACATGAAAATTAAACCTGATTAAACTTTGAAAGTTGATCAACGGCATCATTTCCAACCAGTGCCTCTCCAACAAACAAGACCAGATCTGGATTGTTAAGGTAAATAAGCTTTGAGAGTGCTCTCATCAATGGTTCATTATCCTGAAAAGTAAAGTATCAAAGGTTCATCATTAGTAGATGTATCAAAGATGGACAGCGGGGTAAGAACAGACATGTACTAATAATAAGGTTCATTATTAGCTCATGAAGCCGATAAATAGAAAATATTTATGCGGTAATCCTAGATAAGTGTGATACCTGCATTCGACCAGTAGTGTCAACGAGAACCACATCAGAACCATTGTGTGTAGCCTCCTGGATCGCTTCTTTTGCTACAATTGCAGGATCTTTCTCATACCCCTTCTCAAATATAGGGATCTTAAAAAGGAAAATATCAAAAACTCAGTTATCACCATCCAGCTTGTATTACTTGTACAATTATTGTAGAAACAAAAACCCTTTCCAATTAAATAATCCAGATATCTGATAACCATTGGCTGAAACATCAAATGTCATACCTGGAGCCTTCGTGGATGAGTCCGCAGCTGCTCAACAGCTCCAGATCGGAATGTGTCACAAGCAGCCATCATGACACTGACCTGATGCTGCAGAAGCCAGTAGGCAACCTGCAAAGAGAGTTTTGAAAGAAACTCTCTGATCAAAAGGCATTCCATATAATGTGTCCTCAACAGGACCAATGTATGTATATACAAAAAAAAATGCATCATCTACTACAGACAACTAGGGATTAAGCTTAATCTTAACTAGCACTAAATGTTATTTTTTTTCTTTTAAATAATTCAGATAAATCTCCCAGCTCCATTTACCATTTCAAAAAAGGATGGCTACTAATTTGGGAAATTAGTAGATTTCCCAACTCCATTAACACCGACAAAAACAACAACATAAGGCTTCCCTTGTTCCTTTGCAGCATGCACGTCCCTCAATATGTCAATAGAACGCCTAGGAGTTAAAATACGTACAAGAGCTTCTTCCATTGCTGCCTGCAGTCATTGGTTCAAGCCCATGATATTAATCTTGTTACAGATGACCACAACAAAATGGGTAAGATAGGAAAAAGTAATGGACTCACAAACCTGCACTGTCGAAGATATCCTTGTGAATGAATGAAGCCAGTTTTTTCCCTTCAAGACTTGCTGCCACTGATTCACAGAGTTTCTTTGCTATCTCCTCAGCCTATAAGTGTCAGAACATGGAACTCTAAGTAGCAGGCATAGTGCGATTGAGAAGTACATAAAAAAATAGACATGAAACTCAGGTAGATCATTGAAGCTGAAAGAGAACCATACCACATTCTTGGTCATAAGCCTATCCTTGAGAGCTCTCAAAGCTGGTTCCAGGTCTGACTTCTCCAAATTTGCTTTGCCCGCAATACTGAGAATAGAAAAGTGAATAAATTAATGAAGCGTGTATTTGATAATTTCAATGAAAACGCAAATGGTAAGAGAACAGTGCAACAGAATGGCCATTTTGTGCTAAAGACCTAAAGCTGACAGTTGATCCATGGGTTCTTTTAAAACACAAAAGCAAAGAGCAAAATTACAGCCATCAACAAGATAAACCTTTACAAAGACTCCTCAAAAACTCCAAGATTTGAAAAAGGAAAAAAGAGATAAAGAAGTAAATGAAAAAAATAAAACAATTAATTCTCTCGATACATCAACGAAAACTTTCTTTATTTTACTGATTAACTGTAGGAAGGAGAGGAAGGGGAGGTTGAACTCCTCAGGGATAACATAGGCATTTAAACTTGATTAAGGGTCAATGGAGCAATCTGAATCGAAAAAGAAAAAGAAAAAGTAGATTCACAGGAAGTTCATTAAGTGATCTATAAACATATATACATGATTGCCCAAATATCAAATTCAATAGTCAAAACAAAATCTCCTGGATGTGATCAACCAGTATGTATTTATTTTTCAGGAGACAAAAAATCTCGGAGAAAATAGAAAGATCCTTCTACTAAGTATGGCTGAAGCTGCAGAGCACAAACTTGAAGAACAAAATTGCAGAGACACTCTAACTTAAGGTCATAAATGCATAAAAATAACCAAGGGACTGAAAATAAACTAACCTTTGAAACATTGATGAAAACCATCCCTTCTTCTTAGTTTCAGGCTTGCTGTCCTTCCCCACTTCCTCATCTTCTTCACCCTCGCTTTCACTGCTGAATATCTCTTTCTTGTCCATCATACTTTCACCGTGATCTGCTGCAACAACCTCTATATTGTCTCCATTCTCACCCACAGAATCTGTAAAATCCAATTTTGCCTGAGGGGGTGAATCGTCCCAAACTCTGTTCTTTTTTGTTATCTTTTTCTTAATTTCTGCCTTGGAGCCCTTGCTAACAGCAGGTTCAGTTTTCTTCCCACCTTTAGCTCTAAGCTTTTGAAGCTTATTTACATCAAAAGCCCCAGCATTCGAACTCCCATTTTCTCTACCATTAGCACGACCATTAAACTTAGCCTCTTCATTATGAACATAATTACCATTGGAGTGCCCATTCTCCAATTTACGGCCCTTCCTATCATCACCGTCTTCACTATCATTGGAGGAATTACTTTCACTGCTTTTGTTGTTAGTCGATCCTTCAAATCCAGCCTTTTGCATATGTCCTTGCTTCTTACTATTATTTAGAGACTTGCCCACCACCTGCTTTGATCTCTTCAAATCCTCAGCCCAAGCCTCAGCCTCCTTTTTCAGTTGCCTATAAGTTTCATCGAAATCACTATAGGCCATCCATTTTGAATCATAAATCTGAGAAAACTCATGTTTCACCATTGCAAGCAGATCGTCCACATACAGCAGATGGAGAATCCGCTGATATACGGTGACAAATACAAGGCCAAGCTCGTTATGGAAGGTCCATTTGAGTGTGTAAGCGGCACCTGGGCCATCATAGTTGTATGATACTGCACCAGATCGCTCTTCCAAAAGACAAGACCGGATCAAGGTGTCGATTGGTGATCCCTTAAGAGCATTTCCGAGCTCTTTACATGTCCAGAGGATTAATCCTCCTCGAGTAAATATCAGTAACTGCTCTAACATCTCCTATACTCGTATATAACTACAATCAAATCCAAAAACGCATAAGACTATGAGACCCAGGAATTCAAATATGTATTGGAAAGAAAGGAGATAAGGAAAAAAAAATCTATCAAAAGCTAAAGGAGAACACAAATTTAAATTTAAATTTAATATCTTCTTTTTTTCTTTCCCAAATTTTGGATCGAAGAAACATCTCCTCTAAGCATGCCAAGTAGAATCACATATCTAAGATGAAGGATTCTCATATAACATGTATAACATGCCCAATATATATACATATCATAAGCCTGGCGTTAACGTTTCAATTTTTATGCTCTTTACCCATTTTCATAGGCAAACAACCTGAGAATTGAGGCGCTATTAATTAAATTCCTCCTCGAGAAATCAAAGTTCAGAGAGAGAGAGAGAGAGATCGGGGAGGCCATGCAAACCCCAATCGGCACCAGGTTCGCAACTTGATTTATTTTTCGCCCAGTCGATCACGGAGTAAAAACCCATAACATCTACATATATGCTATAATCCCTAAGGCGAGATGAATTAAAATTCATAATTTACCAGAAACAGAAATCAGATTCATCAAATCAATACACCAAATAAAAGGAAAGTCACCACAAAATCTATGATAATTGGATCAATAAGCTTTATTAAAAGTAGGGAATTTGAGGGAATCGGGAGAAGGGAAAGGAAATACCTGCGTTTCCTTGGGGCACTGAGAAACCTACAAACCAAAGGGGAAAAACAACCAGAGAGAGAGAGAGAGAGAGAGAGGAAAAGGGGTAACATAAAAAGTTAAAAATACCGCATGGGAAGGTTCCGCTATATATATATATGTCTGAGGTTCAAGAGGGAGGAGAGGGAGAGTTCAGAGGTCTAAGGGTCGAAGAGGGAGATCCCAGTTGCGTCGAGTCAGATGAGCTGCGTCGAGTGAGATGTCTGAGGGAGAAGAGGGAAAGTGAAAATAGAGGGAGGAGAGGGAGAGTTTAGAGGTCTAAGGGTCGAAGAGGGAGATCCCAGTTGCGTCGAGTGAGATGTCTGAGGGAGAAGAGGGAAAGTGAAAATGTGAAAGCAGCTATGGAGGGAAAGTGAAGCAGTTCGGGAGAGATGTTGTTTGATAAACCGTGACGTGGGAGGGAACCGGGTTCGGCCACGTCAGGAGTGTGGTGTGTGGTTAGCGAACCAGAGGTTGAGTAGCTTTTTCGTTTATACATATGAGAAAGCTTGTTTTAGCAATTTTATAAACAAATCTTTTGTTTATCAAGTTTATCATGCAAATATAAAAAAAAAAACAACTTTTACTTTCGAAAAATCTATCATGCACATTTGAAAAAGCTTATCTCCTTTTAGCAAATGTCAATAAGTTTCATTTGCTTAAATGTCGAAAAGGCTATCTTTTATTTTTTATGTTTTCAATGTTTAAGACGTAAAAATCGGAGGAATAACACGGCAGTTCACGTGAGTTGAGGGTAAAACAAAAAAAAAATATATATATATATATATATATATATTTATAAGGGGAAGGCTAGTAGTCTAACAGCTACAAACGGGAGCCAAATCGAATTCCTGAACATTATCCATAATAAAATAGAAGAGGCGTCACCACCTGAATCTTGTATAAATATTATATCAAATACTAATATTTTAATGAAATAAAGTATTATATACTTTCACTAAAGAGTTGATGCGACAGCACCATGGACATTAACAAGATCAATTAAGAGATTTCGTATTGGTTTTTCTTTGTCAAAAAAATCTTAAAAAATAGACATGTCTTGCTTGAAATCATGTGAAGCGTTTATCAAGACAATTTCATCAACATCTTTATTACTTTAGATTAACGTGCTCACAACCTCTAAAAGCACATACCTAAAATATTAGCAACGGAATAGCACCGATTGAGGCCATATTAGCCAAGTCGACCCTATAAGAAAAGTCGAGGGTTCACAACTTTTCATATAGTTTATCGATGCATAACTTTGTCAATATTTCTCGATTGATTTATCAAATTATCATTAACTTTAATAGCAACATTATGCATTGGACTTTAACCATTAGCTATTAATTTATTGATAAAGAAATAAAATGTGGTGGGTCCTAAATAAAGAAACGTAAAATAAAGTTAAAAGGAATATTTGTTTGGCACGGTGGGGTGAACTCCGTTTACCGAGAAGATAAAAAGCTGTTCAATGAGAGGGCCCCGATTATCAAGTAAAAAGAAGATTGAGCTGCTGTGGACTGTTTTGTTTATGTAATTATGAAAGTGATGTAGTTATAAAAAAAAATTTATAAAAAAAAATTTATAAATTGATATGATTTTATTTAATACGTTTGATTTATTTTATAGTATTTTTTTTATAATTTAATATATCAAATTAATTCATGTGAGAAGTATTATATATAGTTATAGAGATATTTCATATTTGACTTGTGCTCGGTAACATAGCTTGCATGTTATGCATGAGTAAGGATATACTTAAAATAATTATTTTATTTAAAAAAAAAATTTAAATTAAATTATATCATATAAATATTTTATTAAGTACACGTATTTTATACACTGACTTAATACTAGATTTTTTCATTAATCAAACAAAATAAATCGTCAAACTGAGGCATGGTTGCCCTATATCAATGATAAAAAAATAAAAAGTCATTTTAAATAAGACAATCACGGATAATCAAATTTTCAATCATCAAGCAATGAAGAATGCATGTTATATTAATTATATATTTAAATTGAATGACAACATTAGCCATTAAGCAAGTTATTGAGGTGGTCAGGCAGTGATATTAGACAAAAGAAAAAGCTATCACATATAGCTCAAATATGTCTAGTTTTCAATGCAGCAAGGCGCTAATTTGTCACAAAACATTGTATGGTGTGGATCGACCTCTTGTGGTGCGGACTAGGACTTGTCGTGGAGACAAATGAAATAGAAATAGCTAGCTTATATGAGCCAAGACACCCGTGGCATAAGTACTAAAGGGTGCTTCTACGGAGACGGATGGTCTATTAATAGAATGTACTGATTGGTGCATTCTTGATTTTTTTTTTCCTTAATGTTTAATAAAAAAAAATTCAGTACATTTCTTAATGTTTAAGAAAAAACAAAAATAAAATGCACCAATCGGGGCAAATGCTTGGTAGACCATCGATTTATCTAGCATTTCTCAAATACTAAACAGATAAAGAGTCATAGACGTACTAGATATGTGTAGTGAGAGAGATGGGTGCATGAGAAGAGAGGGCGAGATTACATGAGCTTGTAGATTACGAGTGAGTGGTGGACCGTTGGTTACTTATACTACATTTAGATGTTAAAATGTGTTGAGTTAAGTTGTGAATAGTAATATTTTATAGATCTCATTAAAATGAGTTTAACTTTTTTAGGTTAAGATGTGTGAGGGGGGAATAAAGAAGTCAATACGAGCCAAACCACTAGGCCTAGCCCACCTGTATTAGAAGTTAGGGGACAAGAGGGTGACAAGAAGAGTCAAGAGTCATGGGGGTGTGGTGGTTAGGAGGTAACGTGGGTGCTAGGGGGTCAGGAGGTAATGTGGGAGCAGGGGGCTGTCAAGGGGGGCGCGGTCAGACACAAGAAACGAGCTTGGCCTTATCACTGTAGGGACGCATGTGGGAAAAGCAATCAAATAAATAGGAGGGTCCGGACGATTGCCGAAGGGTCTTCATCTGCTTCTTCGGCTCTTCTTCTCTTCTCTTCAACTTCTCCTTCAACCTCGAGATAAGGAGTTCAAGTGAAGGCATTTTCTCCAGTAAAGTTATATGCAGCATCGCTATTGTACAGTGAGATATGAGAGACCATGAGAGACTATAAATAAGAATATTATAGTGGATATCTCCTCCCTAAACACCTGTGGATGTACTTATCTCTCTTTATCTTCTCTGCACTTATGTTTTCCATTAACTGTCATGGATGTACGTACCGACACCGTATAACTGCACCGGCACCCTGCCGGGGGCTCCTAACAACACCAAACGAGGCCCAAGTCGCCCCAGTGAGCCGAGAATGACTATTTCTCCCCTTCCGGTCTGTCGAGCGATTTTTACCACATCAAAGTAGCGTCTTCTGTAGGATCTAATTTCTTTTTTTCGTCGGAGGTGGGACAAGGAAGATTTCTCGGTGCACTAGATAAATCATTGGACGAACGGATAACACCCTCCCAAATGAGTATTCTCAATTTTCTTAACTTTTACATTTATGAAAAATGAGCGGATAGCGGGTGAGAAAGATTTTTGGCGAGGAAAGATAAAATATTTCTCGCTCAGGGAAGAGACTTACTGAACTCCTCACCCTTGCGCACAAATCACTTTATTGCATGCGCAACCTCGCGTGTGGTAGGAGACACGAAGCCTAGCCTTGTCGTGGCACGGCTGGGCCCCTGGCGACCTGGCTTTATCTACCTCCCATGAGGTGGTCTCCGACCACCCCAACAGGCTGGCCAGGCTGCTAGCTGCGTGGTGCACCAACGTGCATATAGGCTCGTGGCACTGCCGGGAGCTCCGTGGACTTGATGACAGTTACCACTTGACCGTTAGGCTTCTGAGGGTGGCACGGGGGTGGTTACTGACTACCCTGGTCAGCTAGCGGCGTCATTGGCCTCCATGAACTTAGTGCGAGGGGCGCACACCAAACAAGTTTGGACCCGTGGCGCAACCAAGAGGCTCACGGCAAACACATCCTCACATCTCGGGAAACCCATGATCGGGACAGACCCTTACTTTGCTCTGGAGCAACCTACTCGACACCTCTTATGCCCAGGACTTACTAAGCTCGAGAAGCATGGCTCGGGAAACACTGCTTAAGAAGGTCAAGACACAACACTCGCAGCTCGGGAAAGTCATTGCTTGGGAAACATTGCTCTGCTCAGAACACACCTGGCAGGACTCACTTCCTGTGCTCTGACTCACCTCACCAGCATGGGAACCACCTGCCCGGAAGTCACCATCGCAGCCCCTCGACTCGGGACTCATATGCTCGGGAACAACTACACTCGGGAGCCACCATAAGAAATTACTCCGCTCGGGAGTCACCATCAAAACTTACTCCGTCCGGGACAAACCTAGTCTGCATAGTGCTCCTCCACTCGGGAATCACCTGCTGGGGAGGGAGTCACCATCTCGAGAGTTAACTGCTCGGAAACCTTCCTCAAGATAGACCTGGTCTGCACAGTGCTCCTTTACTCAGGAATCACCTGCTCGGGCGGGAGTCATCATTTCGGGAGTTAACTGCACGGAAACCTTCCTCGAGATAGACCTAGTCTGCACAGTGCTCCTTTACTCGGGAATCACCTGCTCGAGAGGGAGCCACCATTTTAGGAGTCAACTACTCAGAAACCTTCCTAGGGACAGACCTGGTCTGCACAGTGCTCCTCTACTTGGGAATCACTTGCTCGGGAGGGAGTCACCATCTCGATAGCCAACCCACTCGGAGTCTCCATCGCAGCCCCTCCCGCTCGGTAGCCAACTCACTTGGGAGTCTCCATCACAACCCTTCCCGCTCAATAGCCAACCCACTCGGGAGTCTCCATCACATCCCCTCCCGTACGGTAGCCAACCCACTCGAGAGTCTCCATCATATCCCCTCCCGCTCAATAGCCAACCCACTCGGGAGTCACCAGCTCGGAGATGGCTTACTCAGCACCCCCACCGACTCGGGATAGCACCTCACTTTGCACGGGAGTCACCCGCTCGGAGATGACCTGCTTGGCACCCCACCAGCTTGGGACAACATCTCACCTGCTCGGGAGTCACCAACTCGGAGATGACATGCTTGGTACCCCACCGGCTCGAGACAACACCTCACTTTGCTCGGGAGTTACCCGCTCGGTACTTCATGATTTGCTCGGCACCTCCTCTGCCCAGGGCTCCTCTGCTTCTGCTCGGGACCCAACGGCTCGAGAAGTACCAGCACCTCATCTACATGGGAAGACCACTCCCACTCGAGAGTCATCTACAAAGGGACAGCACCTGCATGACAGCCTGCTAGCTCAGGAAGTCACCTCTACTTGGCATGCACCTCTACGGCTCGAGAAAACACAGCTCGGTACCTCACTTTGCTTGGATCCACTTGCGCAGAAATCACAATCAACAACAGACAATATTTTAGTCAAAACAAAAAGATTGACCACAACAACTAAAAACTTCCCAGTATTATCTCTCAAAATTTGTGTGAATTTATTTCTACTAACGAAATTATTTCTTATAATGTGGAAACATCGATCATGTGGCCCCGCGCTCCGGCAAATCAATTTGGTACGGACGAGCGCTCTTGTCCAATAAAGTCGAGTCTCTACACTCGTAAGAAGACAAGTCCCTTGACTTGCTGCGGGGTAAGGCCAAGAACTAAGACTTGCCGCCGACCTCCCGTCCAACAAAGCTGAGTTTCTACACTCACCAGAAGACGGGTCCCTTGACTCACTGTGGGGTAAGGCCAAATCCCTAGATTTTCCACCGACCCCCCATCCAATAAAGCAGAGTCCCTACACTCGCAAGAAGACGGGTCCCTTGACTCGCTGCAGGGTAAGGCGAGTCCTAGGACTTGCCGCCGACCTCCCGTCCAATTAAGCCGAGTCCTTATACTCGCAAGAAGATGGGTCCCTTGACTCACTGCGGGATAAGGCCCCAAGTCTCCGAACTTGCCTCCGACCCCCCGGCCAACAAAATCGAATCCCTACACTCACAAGAAGACAGGTCCCTTGACTCGCTGCGGGGAAAGGCCAAGTCATAGGACTTGCCGCCGACCTCCCATCCAATTAAGTCGAGTTCTTACACTCGCAAGAAGATGTGCCCATTGACTCACTAAGCAGAGTTCTTACATTCGCAAGAAAACGGGTCCTTTGACAAGGCCCCAAGTCTTCGGACTTACCGCTGACCCCCTATCCAACAAAGTTGAGTCCTACACTCGCAAGAAGATGGGTCTCTTGACTCGACCACTTTGCTTGGGTTACTTTACACAAACTCCAATACTAACAACAAAACAAATGAATCAAACGAACATACACTCTACAAATAACAACAAACATTCGAGCTCCACGCTCGCACCATATGCGGTCGAGTCCATCTTCCGCCTTAGCCGAGTTTCGTGCTCACACTCTAAGTGGTCGAGTCCATCTCCTGCCTCATTGGAGCTCCGCGCTCATACCCTACGCGGTAGAGTCCATCTTCTGCCTCATCCGAGCTCCGCGGTCGAGTCCATCTCCCGCTTTAGCCTAGCTTCGCACTTGCACTCTACGTGGTCGAGTCCATCTCCCGTCTTATCTGAGCTCCGCGCTTGCACCATACACTGTCGAGTCCATCTTCCGCCTCAGTTGAGTTTTGCACTTGCACTTTACGTGGTCGAGTCCATCTTCCGCCTTAGACGAGCCACGCGCTCGCACTCTACGTAGTCAAGCCCATCTCCCCCTTAGACTCACACAAGCTACCTACCCGCACTCTACGTAATCGAACTCATATCTCAAACCTAAGTTCAAAAATATTTACTGTTTGTGCCAGAGGAACAAATGAATGGGGATCGGCCTCCGAGATTTACTTCCCTACGTATCTGGGCAGATAAACTCAACTACATTTTCACCTCTAAATATTCTCAAGGTCATTGCCTGCCCTAAAGAATCACGGGGTACTATGAAGGGGGAAAAATAAAGAATTCAATACAGGCCCAGCCACCAAGCCTAGCCCACCTAGATTAGAAGCTAGGGGATAAGAGGGGGACAAGAAGAGTCAGGAGTCATTGGGGTGTGGGGCTGTCAGGAGGTGAAGTGGGTGTTAGGAGGTTCAGGAGATAATGTGGGAGTAGGGGCTGTCCGGGGGCACGATCAGACACGCAAAACTGGTTTGGCCTTATCACTGCAGGGACGCATGCGGGAAAAGCCATCAAATAAATTGGAGGGTTCGGACGATTGGTAAGGGGTCTTCATCTGCTTCTTTGGTTCTTCTTCTCTTCTCTTCGACTTCTCCTTCAACTTAGGGATAAGGAGTTCAAGTGAAGGTCTTTTCTCCAGTAATGTTATATTCAGCATCACCATTGTACAGTGAGATATGGGGAACCATGAGAGATTATAAACAAGAATATTATAGTAGATTTCTCCTCCCCAAACACCCATGGATGTAGGCATTATGCCAAACCACGTATAACCTTGTGTTCATCTCTTTTTATCTTCTCTGCACTTATGTTTTCCATTCACCGCCGTGGATGTATGTACCGACATTGTATAGCCGTACTGACACTTTGCAGGGAGCTCCTAATAACATCGAACGAGACCCAAGTCACTCCAGTGGGCCGAGAATGACTATTTCTCCCCTTTCGGCCTGTTGAGAGATTTTTACCTCATTAACAAGATGAGTATAACTTTTTAGGTTAAAATGTATGAAATACGTTGATATGAGTTTAACTTTTTTATGCAAAATTGAAAAATTAGTAAGTCTCATCAATGATTGGTTTAAGATAAGTTGAATTTAGTTCAACAACCAAACATAACCTTAATGTGGTGGAGGTTGGATAGAAGAGCGAGCACGCATTTGCTCGTGCGCCCACACACACTCACACAAATAAATACTTAAGGTCTCAACTTGCCAGAGAGAAATAAAAAGATGGCAGGGATTGAAAGAGATGTGGTCAATCATGAAGAGCCTAAAGAGATGGGTCGAAAGATGAATGAATGGTAGAGGATCATAAGAATTATATAAACACTTATTTCTCCCCATAAAAGACCTAATAGGAGGAGTTAGGTACTCCTTTATAAAGCCTAGGACGAGTTTGTCTTTAAACTGTGTGAGACTCCTCAACATGCCCCCTCACGTGTGGGCTGATATTTCCGATACCATCATCATGGATAAGTCGCAGGAACCTATATTTTAAAAGGAAACATACATTTATCTCAATAAAAGGTCTAATAGGAGGAGTGAGATAATTTCTTATAAAATTCAGAATGAATTTGTCTCTAGGATAGGTTTGGGGGTGAGATGAAAATTTTATATTTTGTTTTAAAGTTTAAAATATTATTTTTTAGTTTTGAGATTTGAAAAAGTTGAATTGAAATTTGAAAAAGTTATAGTGGGATTTGAAAAAGTTGAATTATTTATTATATTTTGTATGGAGATTTGAAAAAGTGTAGAAATGAGATGAGATGAAGATGAGAATTTTTGCTAAAATACCTTTTCCAAACATATCTTAAGTCATGTGGGATTTCTCAACAAAAATTGAGAAATATGGATGGTTGAGCATATGAACGAAGACTTTAATGTTTAAGACTACTTTATTAAAAACTCAATATTCGATCATCATAAATCAGGAACGAGATAAAATAAAATTATTATCTCTTTTCGTATTCATTCATGGTGAGAAAGGGTAAGATTTTTACAAAAATCTTATTTTTGGTTTTGTGAAAGGAAAATGATAGTATAATTACGAAATATGCCTACTCATATTTTTTTTTTCTAAATAGTTAAAGAATTTATTATTAGTGAATATATATATATATTTTATTTTCTTTCTTAATGGTTAAGAATGTTTAAAAAATACTTAAAGAAAAATAAAAATAATTAAAAAAAAAACTCATTTGTACTAGGATATTCATTGGGTAAGCACATTTGGTAAGCAACCGAACATTGTCCTTGATGAAAACTTAGGTAAAAGTTTGATATCATATAATATTCATCTCCTTTTTTTTTTTTTTTTCTTTATGGATGCATGTTTTTATCCCATATCTTGTTTGGGATATTGGAATTATGTTTTAGAGTGAATTGATTAATGATACGTTGTATTCATGTTATTTATTCCAACTAGATCTTTTGGATACAACGCCTCTTTATTTTTTATTGTTCATTTTTCATGTATTCTAATTAGAGCATTAATATTAGTTTATGTATATGAATATATAAAATCACATCTTTTGTATATCCACTTTGTCATTCAAGCAAAACTCTCACATTAACTTATGTATATTTGAGATAAAATAATAATAAAATATTATTATTTTATTATTATTAATTTTTTACCTAAATACAATTTCATAGCATCCAATACATATATTAATACAATTTCATGCATCCAAATTTAGTAATTTCATATATAATAAAATATATCAAATTCTTATAAAAAAAAATCAAATTTATATACGCAAAAAATGAATCTCATGTACTCATAAAAAGCACATATTAACATGGAAATACAATACAAATACATTACAATACAAATTCATTACAATACAAATTTCTCCAAGATCATTAGAATACAATACAATACAAATTTCTCAAGAAAGGGAGGAGAGAGAAAAAATGAATAAAATATATTTTGGAGAATGAATAGTTGATCTCCAAATTTACATAGATCATATTCATAACTAGCTAAATATTTGGAGATGCATAAGTCAATATAAAAAAAATTTAAACTCATATTATGCAGATATGACTTTGCATATTGAGGTGCATAGATCAATGTGAATGTTCTTAAATATTAATAAGGACATACAATGTTGCAGTCTGAAATAATGTTAAGATATAATTTAAATAATTAAATTGATTTAATATGATATCAGAGTAGAGATTCTGGTTTCGAATCCAATTCTACACTTAATCCCATTTAAGTTCAAATATCAAACATATTAAGCTTACTTTATGGGAAAGTTTAACTCACACATAAAGAAAACTATTAGTCACGAAACAATTACAATAGGATGAAACAATCAAAGAAAAAAAAGAGTAAAATAGAATAAAAAAAAAACTAAGCATTGAAGATAAAAAAAAGTTTGTTTGGATAGTGAGATGAGATGAGATGAGATGAAATGATATGTTTTTAGATAAGTTGAATAAAATATTATTAAAATATTAATTTTTAATATTATTATTATTTTAAGATTTAAAAAAATTGAATTATTTATTATATTTTGTATGAAAATTAAAAAAATTATAATGATAAGATGAGATTATATAAAATAATTTCATTATCTGATACCTGATCACACAATATTAGACAAAAAAAAAATAAATAAAAAGAAAAAAAAAGTGTTTGAAATGTTTCAAGTAAGAAAGGATGCACTTGATAGCTGCATCCTAATCTTAGGGAAGAAGTTTTCATTTTTTTATTGTTTTACTGGATTGAAAAGGACAAAGGAGATGCCATAAAAGATTTTTGGATAACGTTGATTCTCTCATAAAGGTCCTGGACGAGTACAATATGTTTGATTATAAAATGCTTTTGTGGGGTCATTTCTTTCTGAAGGCAAACAGCAGAGTCTTCGGTACGATTCTCTGTCCTGAAATTTATTATAATAAGAGAAATACTCTACGATCCGAATTTATGTCTCGAATGCTCTTTTTTTTTTTTCAATTATTATTATTATTTACATAATAATTAAAAAAATATTTTTTAATAATTTTGTAATTTTTTTTATTTTTAAAAAGATATTTAAGAATATAATAAAATAAAAAAATAAACTCTATTTACCTTTCTCGGTAAATTCTCAGACTACATCCCTAGAGGATGTAGCACTACTTTTATATTAATTATGAGTCCCTTTAAATAAAGTAATTCCAGGCCCCACAAAATGTCCCACTCCAAATGTTTTTCATAAGCACTATTTATCATTTTACATTTTATACTTTTTAAAAAATACTTTCACATTATATAAAATTTTTTTTATATTCTATAAAAAAAATTATAGATATTAAGTATAAAAATAAATAATAACTGATACATAATATTTTTATTCTCTATTTATTAGTTTGCATCCTAACTACACACTATACAAATCTTTTGAAAATTCATGTCTTGTTTTCTATTAATTATCTTCTAAAAGTATTTATTATTATTATTATTATTATTATTATAACAAATGCCACTTATAAGCACACACTTTCTATTACTAAAATGATATTACTTGAATAGTAAGAAAATCTTAAAATTAAATTTTGTCAATCAAATCATATCATGTCAATAATTTTTAGTATGAATATCTCTATTTTAAGATGTTTATACCATATACTATCTCTCTGTAACATAATTTAAAACTTTACGAAGAACATTTATTGTTTGGTATTAATGATTTATTTTCGAATGAATTTATATTTATAGTGTAGTTATAAATTATAATTGGTAGTTTTGATTTAAAATTTTTTAAAAATCCTAATATTATTTCTTAAAAAAAATACAAAACAGTGATATTTTGTTACTCACACCGGAATAGTGTATACTACTCTACGGCACACTGCAACAGTGCGCAGGAACTTTCGTAAATTCAGCATAAGGTTGGATAAAGATAGCATAAAGGTTGTACTTGTCATTATACGTTTAATATTGCGTTTGAATAGTAAGATTTTTTATATTAAGTAAATAGTAATAAAAATGATTAAAAAAATAATAAAAAAAATATTGAATTGTAATAAATGATAATAAAAAATATGTAAAAAATAATAATAAAATAATAACAAAATATACTGATAGAGCAATGCTATAAATAATGTATTATAAACCTAATTAATTTTATTTTTAATTTTTTTTTAAATTACAATAATATCTTTATTAAAATTGTACTTTTTTCTATTTAATAAAGTATTTATCTATACAGTTTTTATTTACAGATTGCGAATTGAATTTTCTGGTAATATTCTATTATCTAAACTGGTCATAAAGCAATGATTTGCAACGCTCGTGTGCACCTTAATCTAACACGTGGCGTTAAAGTAGTGGGTTAGAAAAGAAAACATCGAAATATCAAAATGTATAATGACTCTTTGCCAGACCCACCGATTAAATATCGAAACGTGTCGATTGCACGTACTTCGGCTCACACGGAGGTCGTGCACGGTGCAACCGTCAGCCTCACACGTCAACAGGAACATGTAGGCCCGTGATGGAGAGGGAATAATTTTCCTGTGTGTTCTTCGTCCTCGTCTCCTCGGTCTCTTGGCCAACGAGGCAATAATAACAGTCGTAGGAATTGACTTTGGCACGACGACTAGCCTCTCCCGCACACCGCACACTCACTCTCTCTCGTCCCTCACATTCTTCGTAAAATTTTCTGTTGAGATTCTTGTTATAATTTCCTTCTGAAATTTTCTTTTGGTTTCTCAGTCAGTGATCTACTGTCTTTAGCTTAGTTTCGATCAAATATGAATGGCGAGTTTCAAGCTTTGTTCTGTGGGTGACTGATTTTTCTCGACTTGTTTCATGTATGTGGGCGCGTCTGTATTTTCTTAGCGAAAGGATTTCCGATCCCAGCCGTAAGAGATTAGACCATTTACTTTTATAAATTTGATAGCAGACCTCTACTACATTGTTTAACATGTTTGTTTGTTTTTTTTTTTTTTTTTTTTTTTACCCGATGACCAAGAAAAAAGTCCCGACTAATTTCGAGAGTCCAGTGAGAAATGTTTTTACAATTGCACCTCGGATAATTCAACGAAACATTCTCCATTTGGATGTTCTCTAGTATTAACATAAAAGATTATGTTATGCAGCAAGATGAAAATGCAGAGCTGCGTTCCTCACCAAAGACCGGTCCTAGTACATTCTAGAATGAAATTCTGTTATCTCTTTTATTCCTTTTTCAACATCTTGTAACAGAATAGATTCCTTTATTATTCCCTTTGTAAAGTGTATAAAAGCACACTCCCTCAAGCAATGCGATACAAGTTGAATACTGTAAAATTACAGTCTCCTAACATGGTATCAGAGCTGCTCGACTAGCAGTCTCCCTGATCCATGGCTACGTCTACATCATCCTCTTCCTCTTCTCCACATTCCTCCATTATTTCTTCCTTCTCTCATATTGTTACTATTAAACTAACAACAGAAAACTATCTTTTATAGAAAGTCCAAATTACAGCTTACCTTAGAGGACAAGATCTTTACTCTTACGTTGATGGAACTTCTCCATGCCCCTCTGAATTTCTGCCTACCATATCTGATGGTGCACCCAAAACAAATCCAGATTTTCTCTCTTGGATGCGTACAGATCAACTAGTACTAAGTGTTATTTTCTCTTCACTTTCTGAATCAGTAATTGGGCATGTACTCTCTGCAACTACTGCTCGGAAGCTATGGCTTTCCCTTGCCTCTATGTTTGCCTCTCACTCTCAAGCAAAAGAGTTTCAACTTCGTTTTCAGCTTACCAACCTCTCACGAGGTGACCGGTCTATTTCTGAGTATTTTGGGAAGGTTCGATCACTTGCTGATGTTCTAGCTGCCATTGGTAATCCTCTTCCCGATAAAGAATTTATCACGTACTTGCTTACTGGTTTAGGATCTGCTTATGAATCCTTTATCACATCTGTTACTTCACGAGCTGAACGCCTCTCTTCTCATGAATTATATCAATTACTACTTATTCATGAAAGCCGTATCTCTCACACTGCAAAGAGCATTTTTTAACCTTCGGCAAATTTTAGCGCTACTGGAAACAGAGACCAGCGTGGACGTGGATTTACTCGTGGCGGTCGTCAAGGTCGGTTCAGCTACAACAATCGGGGTGGACGCCATCCTTCCTCATTCTCAGGCAACAATCAATAAACATTTTTTTTTTGATAGGTAATAAGTTAATTCATTGATAGAAAGATAGGCATAGCCCAAGTACACTAGGAGTATACAGAGGCATACGCCTATTTAGGAACTAGAAATAGTTATAAGGAAATTATGGAAGTTGTGACCATTGAAATCTAAAGCAATGTCCCACAAGAACAAAGTCTTCCAGAAAAAACTACGAAACTCTTCCAAGGAATGTTCATGAACCTCAAAAAATCGCTCATTTCGTTCACTCCAAATACACCAAAAGATACAAATAGGGGCCATCTTCCATACGGCTGCAATATGTGGTATCCCAGTGATCCCTCTCCAACATGCTAGTAGTTCAACCACCCTGCCTCGCATTACCCATGCAATTCCCAGTTTGCTGAAAAAATAATTCCAGATATCTCTAGCAAACTCACAATGTAAAAGTAGATGGTCCGCCGTTTCACCGTTATTTCTACACAAACAACACCAATTCGTGATGATTAAACCACGTCTTCTCAGATTATCAATGGTAAAAATCTTCCCTAAAGCTGCTGTCCAGGCAAAGAATGTGGCCTTGGTGGGTACTTTACTCCTCCATATGTTCTTCCAAGGAAATGGTGCCCTTGTTGCATGGTAATAGAGTCATAAAAAGAACATACCGTGAATTTCCCTCTCCTAGAGAGTCTCCATACCATCGCATCATCAGTTGTGGCCACGATAGCAATAGTATACAACAAGTTGAAAAATTCCACCAGGATATTCACTTCCCAATCATGAGCCTCCCAAGTAAGATTAACGTTCCACTCCTGGGAACCTTGATGAAGTACCCACATGTCGGCTACCATAGCTTCCTTATCCCGTGCAATGCTAAAAATTGTTGGATAAGCATCCTTCAAGGCCGTGTCTCCCACCCACTTATGCTTCCAAAAGCTGATCCTACTACCATCCCCAAAGCACAACCGAGTATTACTAGCAAAAGAGCACCATCCTTGCCGAATGTACTTCCATAGTCCCACTCTATATATCCCCAAACCCTCTTTAGAACACCAACCCCCCCGTTCAGTCTCATACTTCGTGTCAATCACCCATTTCCATAAAGCTCCCCTCTCATAGTTATAGCGCCACAACCATTTACCTAATAATGTCTTGTTGAAAGCTCTCACATTACGAACCCCCAACCCACCATCCCTCAAAGGAGAGCAAACCTTATCCCATCCCATTAAGTGAAATTTAAATTTATCTCCTATTCCACTCCATAAAAAGTCACATTGAAGCTTCTCTATTCTAGTTGCAATGCTAGCGGGACGAGGAAATAAGGATAAATAGTACGTAGGAAGACTGGATAAAGTACTCTTAATAAGAGTAATCCGCCCCCCTTTTGATAAATACAGCTTTTTCCATCCGGTCAACTTGCGCTCAAATTTTTCCAGCACCCCGTTCCAAATAGACTTAGCTTTGAAAGCAGCCCCAACGGAAGCCCAAGGTATTTCAATGGCAGTGAAGAAACCGCACAACCCAAGATGCTAGCCAACCCCCTAATATTGCTTACGTCCCCAACCGCTACCATCCCCGTCTTGGCAAGATTAATTTTCAGCCCCGATACAGCTTCAAAACAGAGTAGGATGGCCTTCAAAGATTGGATATGTCATACATTGGCCTCGCAAAACAGCAATGTATCATCTGCAAACAAATGTGAGAAATAATGGTAGGGCTGTGTGAAGCACCCACTGGAAATCCTGAAAAAAATCCTCCCCCTACTGGTGCCGACACCATCCTATTTAGTGCCTCCATTACTAGGACAAATAAGAGAGGTGATAATGGATCACCTTGTCTTAGACCCCACGGACTATTAAAGAAGCCCACAGGATCAAAATTTACCAAGACCGAGAAACGAGCCGTAGACACACAATACCTTATCCACATCCTCCATCTTTCTCCAAAACCACATCTACTCAACATATATAACAAGAAATCCCAATTAACGTGATCGTATGCCTTCTCCATATCTAGTTTGTCTAGAAGACCTGGGACTCCCGACCTTATTCTGCTATCCAAGCATTCATTGGCAATAAGAACTGAGTCTAAAATTTGTGCCCCCCTCACAAAGGTATTTTGGGATTTAGAAATAATCTTTCCCATGACTGTGCTCATCCTATTAGCAAGGACCTTTGACACTATCTTATACACACTGCCCACAAGACTAATCGGTCTAAAGTTTTGTACCTTTATTGCGCCAACCTTTTTTGGGACGAGAGTAATAAATGTAGCATTTAAGCTTTTTTCAAATTTGCCATGAGTGAAGAATTCCTGAAAAACTAGCATCACATCCTCTCTCACCACCTCCCAACAAGTCTGAAAAAAAGCCAAAGTGAAACTATCCGGGCCTGGAGTTTTATCTTTATTCATTTTCCTGATTACTAGAATTACCTCTTCTTCTTCAAATGGTCTCCCCAACCATACCATGCTATTTTGATCAATGCCCTCAAAGTCCAGACCATCTACCGTAGGCCTCCATGTATGAGGTTCTAACAACAAATTTTCAAAATGCCCGGCCACAAAATCCTTCATCTCAAACTGATCAGAGGATGCAACTCCCTCAATATTAAAGGACTCAATAGAATTAAATCTTGTATGTGCATTAGCCACTTGGTGAAAAAAATTAGTGCATTTATCCCCCCTCTCAAAGCCATAGAGCCCTTGACTTTTGCCTCCACAAAATCTCTTCCATTAGAGGCAATCTTTCAAGTTCAGAAACTACTTGCTCTTTATGATTGTTCTCAACTCCTACACCCTCCAAGCTCTGTAGCTCTTGGATCAAGCTCTTCTTCCATAAGGTTACATCACCGAACACCTGTTCATTCCATGTCTTTAAATCCATCTTCAAAACTTTCAATTTCCTGGCCAACACATTGCTCGGATTGCCCTCAAACAAGTAGGAACTCCACCATTGTCTAACAAAGTCCACAAAACCCTCATTTTTTAACCACATATTCTCAAACTTGAACGGCCTTCTACCCCCTGGAATACCACCACCATCGAGCATTACAGGAAAATGACCAGAGCATATCCTCAGAAGTCTTTTCTGGCTTACATCTGGATATTGTATTTCCTATGAAGGGGAAATGAGAAACCTATCCATTCTTGACCAAGAATAATGATTAGACCAAGTATACTCACCTCCCATCAGGGATATGTCCATAAGACCTGACTCAAAAATGAAATATGAGAAATCCTGCATAGCTTGATTTTGATGTCCCTCTCCTGATCTTTTGCTGGAAAATCTTGTCACATTAAAATCCCCTCCAATACACCATGGAGCCTCCCACCAAGAACATAACCCTACAAGCTCATCCCAAAGCATCCGCCTTTCACTATCCAAATTAGGACCATATACCCCAACAAAGGCCCAAAGGAAACCATCGTCAGCATTTTTAAAGAAACACCCCACCGAGAACTCCCCCACAAACTCCTCAATACTCTCTACCACCGTCTTGTCCCACATAACCAAAATACCACCCGAAGCCCCATTCGAGGGTAAGTAAGTCCAGCCTGCATATGGGCAGCTCCATATGCTCCGAATAATATTTCAATTGATAAGCTTCAACTTTGTTTCCTGCAAACAAATGATGTCTACCTTCCATTGCCTTACTAAAGCTCTTATTCGAATGCGTTTATTAATGTCATTCAGCCCCCTAACATTCCAACTCAATATTTTGGGCTTCATTTAACAACTGTACCAACCCTCCCCTTGTTTCTTCCCCGACTTGCACTCCCTTCCTTTCCATCATAATTAATGGACCACATCAAGCTCTTTAGCTCCCTCTCTCTTCTAGGCCCAGCACCATGTTGTCCTGCCTCAACAGCTATAATCAAAGCCTTAAACTGCTCTTCATAGCCCACACACGAGATCCCCATACAACTCTTTGAAGTTCCTCTACTTTTTTCAATACCCAGTCCGAGGAGATACTAGGCGGAACCATACTTAACGGGGTAAGATCCTCTCCTACAGCCTCCTCCCCCTATAATGCGTATTTGCAGGGGTCAAATAATGTCATCGTACCTTCCCCCTCATCTCCGTGGGCCAACTCTTCTCTGGCTCCCTCAAAATCGAGAGTCATTTCTTCCCCCCATAGCTTTATTTGCATCTGGGCTGAAGGTAACGGTGACCCAGGGCTTGGCGTAGATAACTAAGACACCCCATGAAGAGGCGACCCTCCCAGAGCACCTCCAGAACCATCAACAACAGATACGTGTTCAACATTGTCTTCATTAGCTCCCACCACAACTACCGGCTATTGTGGGACCACTGCCGAACCACCCCCTGAGACGCCATAGGCCATCGCCCCGTTTGTGCTGGAAGTGGCCCAAGACTCGGGCCCGATGTGGATGATTCGGGCTCCTCCAGTATACCCGAAAGCCTGGATTTTGGGCCCTTCTCCTGCCAAACCTGGCATGGGCTTTTGCTCAGGCCCAACCCAATTACAACCTTCTTCCCCTTCAGATCAGCCTCACCTCCCTAGCCCACACTCCCAACTTGAGGCCCATTAGTCTGAGCCTGACCCATCTTCGGTTGGCCACTAGCCTGAGACTGATCTTGAGGCCCATTTGGGCCACAACCCGTATCCATGCCCAAGCCCACTCCTAGCCCTTTAGACCCCTCTGGGCACCGTATCATCCAAGCTATATTAGCTTGTAGCAAATCAACTTGGTTCTTCATTTCCAGTAAGGCACGAATCATGCTTTCCTCATACAGACTGACAACACCTCTGCCTTCTACCATCCGCATTTGAGCATCTACAGAAATGGTGGCACCCCTTTGCAGGTCTACCCCCCTCGAGCCTACCGAAGTATCAGAGTAATGGCTAACCCTACCACTACCTCTGGGCTATAACGCCTCCCTATAAGACCGAGATGGAGGTTGTTGTGGGGGTAGAGAAGAACCTGCACAACCAGCCACCTTCAGCGCCTCCATCATCTTCCTCCACCCCTTTCCTTCCCTATCCTCTGGAATGATCAAGAAATTTCGATACAACCCCCCCCCCCCCCAAAAAAAAAACTCCATCAATGCCATGAAACAGCCTCAAGGATTAAGGCGACGCTGAGCAACATAGCGCCTGTCGCCATCTCTATGAGCAGAATAAAACCCCTGCCTCCCAGCCTTCAAGCGATCCTCCAAGGCTTTTAAGAACCACCTTGTCATGCTTATCCTCAGACTAATCTCTTTCACCACCTTCCAACCTTTCTCTGTTATGTGGACAAACCTCCCATCCCTTACTATCTCAAAAGCCTTGGATTCAATAAGCACTAGTTGCGAAGAACCCATGACTCACTAATAACAAACGCTAACTCACCGCTAAACTCACCAAAACATCACCAGAAGAAAAAAACAGAAGTTTTCATCGTCGGAGTTTTGGTTGTATGGAGAGAAAAAAAACTCACTGCCTTAGATGAGAGTTTTGGATGATTATCTTCACAAGAGAAATCTATAGGCTGAGAAGGAGCTGAGATCTTGCCCACTACAACCAACAAACATATGCTGCCCATCGTCCTACATGTCAAGTCTGCAACAAATCAGGACATGTTTCTCTTCAATGTCGCCATTGTTTCGATCATTCTTACTAGTTTGAGGCTCCACAATCTTTTTTTGCAATTATACTGCTCCCAGCTCCATCACATACGCCACTTGTTATCCTGACTCAGCTGCCACTCATCACATCACAAAGGACTTGAGTAACTTGAATTCGTCTACCGAACAATACACTGGTGATGAGAGTATTCGAGTTGGAGATGGTTCGTCTCTTCCCATTCAACATCTTGGTGACTCATCTTTTTCTTCCAACTCTTCTTCATTTCTTCTCCATAATCTACTTCATGTGCCATCTATTACCAAGAATCTTGTTTCGGTGCTTCAGTTTTGTACAGATAACTCTTGTTTATTTGAATTTCACTCCTCCCATTTTTCTGTGAAAGACAAACAAACGGGGAAGCTCCTCCTCACCGGACCCACGTATAATGGACTTTATGTCTTTCCTCTTACATTGAACCCTTCTTCTCCGTCCATTCATCTTGGCGAGCGTACTTCCCTTGCTCAATGGCACCAACGGCTGGGTCATCCCTCGCTTGATCTTGTATCTCGAGTGTTGCATGCCAATTTCCCCAACTCAGTCCCCCTTCCGTTGTGCAGAATGTCCCTTAGCAAAGAGTCATTAGCTTCCGTTTCTCTCTAGTCGGGCTTCTTATTCTAGGCCCTTAGAAATTGTTAGTGCGGACCTTTGGGGCCCATCACCTGTTGTTTCTTGCAATGACTTCAAATATTACATTTCCTTTATTGGTCACTTTACTAGATTTACTTGGTTTTTTCCTCTTAAACTTAAATCTGATGTGTTAGTTGTGTTTTCAAATTTCTTGCAATTTCTTGAAAGATTATTCAATACAAAATTAAAAACACTTCAAACAGATGGTGGTGGTGAATTTAAACCTCTCACTCCACTGTGTCTAAAACTTGGCATTACTCATAGATTCTCCTATCCTCATACGCACCAACAAAATGGATTGGTAGAATGAAAACATCGACATATTGTTGAAACTGGGCTTGCTCTCTTAGCCCACGCTTCACTTCCTACTAAATATTGGACCGAGGCTTTTGAAACAGCTGTCTACTTAATCAATCTTCTTCCCTCTCCAGTCCTAAAAGATAAATCACCTTATTTTCTTGTCCACAATCGTGTTCCTGATTATAAATTTTAAAAGTTTTTGAATGTGAATGTTGGCCTAATTTAAGACCTTATAATTCACACAAATTAAATTTTCGTTCTGTCCCATGTTTATTTCTTGGCTACAGTACAGCTCACAAAGGTTACAAATGCTTAGATCTCAAAAACAATAGAATTTACATCTCACGAGATGTATTGTTCAACGAGGCCATCATTTCCTCTTTCCCAATCAAAACCCAATTTGCAAGAACCTCCCTCCCCACTAGACACAATCCATTTTCCCTTATTTTTTTCTTCCATACTTGGCCCAGGCCCAAGCCCATTGCCTAATGAGTAATGTTACTCATCATCCCAATTCTCATCATCTTCCCATCATCCCATGATGTGGTATTAGATGATTGAAGACTATCATCTAATGTCACATCATGGGATGATGAGAAAAATGGTGATAAATAGATTTTTTCTTGCCTAATACATCAATAATCTCTAGCCCACAACCATCATCTTCTACCTTTCGCTCCCCTGTAATCATGACTCCTATGCATAATTCTCCACTTCCTTCTATTCCCAACTACTCTCCAGCTATACTTCGCCCACCACGATCTTCAATTATTACTAGGAGCCACACTAACTCTTCTCGTCCCCGTGTCTCTACCGACGGTACCATTCCATATCCACATCGGCAATGTCTCATCACTACAACTACTTTTCCGGAAGAACCATTGACTTACTTTGTTGCCTCAAAATTCTTTGAGTGGCACGATGCAATGACTCAGGAGTACAATGCTCTCATTTAGAATCAAACTTGGAGTTTAGTACCCCCTGTTCCCTCCTCTAATATCTTTGGTTGCCAATGGGTCTATCGCACCAAAATTAATTCCGATGGCTCCTTTGAGCGTAGGAAAGCACGACTGGTAGCCAAAGGATCCTTCTCTTTTTATTTTAACTCATGGTGATCTTCATATTTATGTTTTAGTGTATGTTGATGATATGGTCATCACTTCATCAAAACCGAATGCTATTGATTCACATATTCATTCTTTGGGCACTGCATTTCCTGTTAAAGATCTTGGCCGCCTGTCCTATTTTCTTGGTCTAGAAATTGAGTACTCAGAATGTGGGCTGTTTCTCTCTCAAAGAAAATACATCAAAGATTTACTTACTAGGAGTAACATGCTTCATGCCAAACCAATGACCTCTCCAATGGCATCCTCACTCAAACTATCATAGTTTGATTCTCCTCCTTTTGAAGATAGTACACTGTTCAGGAGCATTGTAGGTGGTCTACAATATTTGTCCTTAACTAGACCTGACATATCCTTTGCAGTCAACAAGGTTTGTCAGTTTATGCATTCCCCCAAGCTTCCTCACTGGTTTGCTGTTAAAAGAATCCTACGCTATCTTAAAGCAACTATCAACTATGGTTGACTTTCAAATCTGCATCAAGTTTCACTCTTCAAGCCTACTCAGATGCCGACTGGGCTGTATGTCTAGATGATCGAAGATCCACAAGTGGCTTCTGCATATTTTTGGGACGCCATCTCATATCGTGGAGCTCCAAGAAAACAAAGAAATGTGGCTCCGTCCAGTACAGAAGCAGAATACAAGTCTCTTGCCTCCATAGCTACTGAATTGATCTGGTTGCAAACACTGATTCGTGAGTTAGGTCTCTTTCTATCTCAGCCTCCCAAACTGTGGTGTGACAATATTGGGGCCACTTATCTTTTAGAAAATCCAATCTACCACTCAAGAACAAAGCATATGGATATTGATTATCATTTTGTTAGAGACCGTGTTGCTGCAAAAACACTGCTGGTATCATTTTGCAGCTCCAAAGATCAAATTGCAGACGTTTTTACAAAGCCTCTGGTTTCTGATAAATTCATCTATTTTTGTACGAGTCTCACTGTAGTTGATACCCCATTGGACTCGAGGAGGCGTATTAACATAAAAGATTATGTTATGCAGCAAGATGAAAATGCAGAGCTGCGTTCCTCACCAAAGACCGGTCCTAGTACATTCTAGAATGAAATTCTGTTATCTCTTTTATTCCTTTTTCAACATCTTGTAACAGAATAGTAGATTCCTTTATTATTCGCTTTGTAAAGTGTATAAAAGCACACTCCTTCAAGCATGCAATACAAGTTGAATACTGTAAAATTACGGTCTCCTAACATCTAGCAGCCAAGAAACTCTAGACTGGAGCGTACTGCCGAGACGAAAGCCTTTACTATTTGAGCCAATCTCAGGGCTTTGTTTGGTTCCCCCTCCGCCCAAGACGAATTCGTATGGCTGCATGCCTAGAAAATGACTAAGCTCGGAATGTTCAAACCTATGGTTACGTCAACATTCTTATGTTTCACCAAGATTCACTTCTCTTATGCAGTAATACATTAGCATTTTTAAGGAAAATTTGTTCAATAACTCTGTGCTTTGTCCAATTGAGATTCATAGCTTTTAATTTTTAATTTTTTTATAATACTCGGGGTATTTATTACCTTGGATCGACCCCTTCACCCTGTAGGACGTGTTGAGATAAATATGTGATGAAAGAAGTCGATCCAAAGTAGAAACACCATGGATAATATTCCTAAAAAACTACCCAAGGGATGAGTTTTAATTTGGACAAAGCACAGATCATTCCCCAAATATTTCTGTTTGAAACACCAAGTTGGGTAGGAAATTCAACGAATCAATCAGTGATTGATACTGATAATGTAAGGAATCCGTATTTTGAATTCAAGCCTAGGACTTGGTACATGTCAAAGCACACGAGAGTAATCTAATGACCATTAAGCCACCACCTTTGGTGGTTTTTCATTTTTGTGTTCGGTATTCATGTATGGGAGCTTAGTGTCACTTTTGCATTTAGCTATAGATTTCACAGACTGTCATTTTGAGAAGTGGGGTTCAGCTCTAAACCGTTAATTAGAATATCTTCTTCTTGTTCTTTTGTTTATTTTTATTGGGTTAATGATATATCTAATAGTATAGATTTTCTCCATCCAGTTGGGTATTCAATTTTTTGAAAATTTCTGTTAAAAAAGCATAAATTTTGTTGACTTACCACGTAGAAGTTGTGACTTCTAGTTTTCCCGAGTATAATGACTGACTTGTTATGGCAGAAAAGAATACTGGTGAATTCACTTTGATTTGATGGGTAAGACAATTCGCTTGTCTGGATTCCCTTCTAGTGTGACTGCACAAGAAGTTAAGGAATTTCTGGAGCAACATACAGGTGAAGGTACTGTTTATGCTATTAAGATTAGGCCAAACAAAAGTGGGGGTCAACGAGCAAATGCAACTGTTCAATTCACCAGGAACAGACATGCTGAGTCTATTTTCTCCTTGGCTAATGTTCGCCTATCGTATGGGCGCTCTTATTTGAAGGCATGGGAAGTGGAGCGTGATATTGTGCCAAAGCCAAGAACAACTCTGCAGAGCTTGGAAAACATAATACTGCATTTTGGCTGTCAGATCTCAAATGAAAAGTTTTCTATCCTATGGCGAGCAGTGAATGTTTCTGTGAATTTTGGGACTGGATTGCGGAAATTTCAATTTGTTCTGTCGCATAATTATGTGGAGTACAGGCTTGAACTTTCCTATGAGAACATATGGCAGATTGAGTTGCATTGCCCACGTGGTCAAACTGCAAAGTATCTTCTGATCCAGGTTTCTCCTTTAGTTTAGTTTAATCTTCAAGTACATGGTTAGCTTCTCTTGATACCTAAGTAGCTAGACAGGAATAGCATTTATTTTTCAAATTTGTTTTGTCAGTTTTGGAGAATTAAAAAATTGCATGTTTTGCATTTTGAGCTTGCTCCTCTGTTTCTCTGATTTTTGAAAGAATCGCAGCAATCTAACTGAATTGTTGCTGTAATGATCCAAGGAAGGACGAAGCCATATCTGGGCCCATATTCCAAAATGATTAGTTGAGGCTGCAATTGAAGTCCCTTGGAATTCGTTATAATAGGCAGGAACTTCTCATTTCCCCTCACTCGCCACCTTCCTCCCTTCATATGCATAATTCGTGAGATTTTAATCTCCCTCTCTCAGATTCCCTATCTACTCGTCGAGCCATTCCATCATATACCATTTGTAGCGATTAAAGGAAGGCTTAAGTCACATTTGGGCCCATATTCCAAAAGGATTCGTCAAGGTTATGATTGGAGTCCCTCATAATTCATTGTCAGAGGGGATACATTTTCTCTCAAAGGGCTGTGGAGTCCCTACTCATTCGATAGAGAGAGATCTGCTGAATCCTCTTTTCCATCACCTTTCAATGAAACTGGACAAATCTATACTATCCAAGTTCTTCAAAAAATAATTATAAAACAAGAATATGCGGAACATATTTATAAAAATTTAATTGAGTACTTCTTGTAGAGATAGCAAATGAGTCTTCATCATTAATAAATGTGAGAATAGATTCTATTTAGGAGTAGCCAATGATTACCTTGGCTGAAGTTACCATGATGGTGGACACTTGAAGTGGAAGGAATGAGGCTATTTTTCATTATGACTGTTAGTTCAGCTATCTTCTTTTATCATTTCATCTTCAGAAATTCGAACTTCCTTTTTTAATCTTCTGCACTAAGTCACAGTACTTATTCCCAACTAGACATCGTTAATTGACCAAGTTTGATGCATTTATGCATAATAATTTTTTGGCATTTACTGATCTTGTGCTAGGTTCAAATAGACTAGAATAATTTCAGTCTAGTAATGAAAATAACTGCTTAATTGGAATTGGTTGGATCTTTATAATGATGTTTTAAATTTCTGTTGAAAAAGTTTGATATACCGTCTGCAATTGCAAAATGCTATAATTTTTTTCATTACAGTTGCAGGACACTTACACATTCCTAATATGTATTTTTTTTAATCTGCTAGTTATTTGGTGCTCCACGGATTTATGAGAAAGATTCGCATCCTTCAGACAATTTATATGAAAATCCCCTTTTCAATTTTTTCAAGGATATCCCTGATGACCAATGGCTCCGGGGAGTGGATTTTACCCCATCATGTTGCATTGGGCAATCTTCTTCATTGTGTTTGGAGCTTCCTTATGGCCACCAGCTTCCAGATTTTGGGGAGAACTTTGCTTATTACAAAGAAAGTAAAGGAAGATATATTCTGGAAAGTGGTTCTACTTTCTCTTGTAATCTGGATCTAGTTCCTATTGTTGGCCCTTCTCCAGGTGTTGATTTGCCGTATGATATCTTATTTAAAATTAACTCCTTGGTTCAGAATGGCTGTCTTGCTGGACCAACACTTGATGTTAGGTTTTATCGCTTGGTGAATCCACGTAATATAGACATTGCCTGTATAGAATATGCACTGGAGAAACTCTCTCATATAAAGGAATGTTGCTATGACCCATCGATGTGGCTCAATGAGCAGTACAGAAAGTACCTCAAAGCAAGGCATCCTCCAAAGTCACCTGCTATATCCTTAGACTCTGGGTTGTTTTATGTACGCAGGGTTCAGATAACACCTTCGAAGGTGTACTTCTGTGGTCCAGAAATTAACGTATCAAATCGTGTGCTGCGCCATTTTTCTGCTTATATAGATAATTTTCTCCGTGTCTCATTTGTTGATGAGGATTTGGATAAAATGTTTTCAACAGACTTATCTCCTCGAGCATCTTCTGCAAATGAAGATAGGAAAACTGGAATCTACAAAAGGATTCTTTCTGTTCTCAGAAATGGCATAGTTTTTGCTGGTAAGAAGTTTGAGACTCTTGCATTCTCATCAAGTCAGTTACGGGATAATTCTATATGGATGTTTGCTTCAAGAGATGGGTGTACTGCTGCTGATATAAGAGCCAGGATGGGAAATTTTTGTCAAATTAGAAACGTGGCAACATATGCTGCCAGACTGGGTCAATCCTTCGGCTCATCCACAGAAACTCTTACAGTTCATGCACATGAAATTGAAATTATTCCTGATGTAAAGTTAAAATCGGGTGGAGTCAATTATGTTTTCTCTGATGGAATCGGGAAAATATCCGCTAAGTTTGCAAAGAAAGTGGCTTTGAAATGTGGCTTTAAAGGATCCCATCCGTCGGCCTTTCAGATTCGATATGGTGGGTATAAAGGTGTTATTGCTGTTGATCCAACCTCACCAATGAAATTATCATTGAGGAAGAGCATGTCCAAGTATGAAGCAGATAACCACAAGAAACTGGATGTCTTGGCATTTAGCAAGTTTCAGCCTTGTTTTCTGAATCGCCAGTTGATCACTCTGTTGTCTACCCTTGGTGTGAAGGATAATGTTTTTGAGAATAAACAAAGACAAGCTATAGAACAATTGGATGCTATACTAAGAGATCCATTGAAGGCACAAGAGGCTCTTGATTTGATGTCCCCAGGAGAGAATTCAAACATTCTAAAGGAAATGCTCATGTGTGGTTACAAGCCTGATGCTGAACCATTTCTTGCTATGATGCTGAAGACATTCCGGGCATCGAAATTGTTGGAGTTGCGAACCAAAGCAAGGATCTTTATTCCAGATGGAAGAGCAATGATGGGATGTCTAGATGAAACTGGAACCTTAGAATATGGTCAGGTATTTGTACAATTTTCTGGCACTAGACACAGGCAGTGGTTCAATGATTCCATCATGTTCGGTGACCATGGATCCGATCGGCATTTTTTAGTTACAGGGAAGGTGGTAGTTGCCAAAAACCCATGCTTGCATCCAGGCGATGTGCGTGTTTTAAGGGCTGTAAATGTGCCGGCATTGCACCATTTGGTGGATTGTGTTGTTTTTCCTCAGAAAGGAATCAGGTAAATTAATCTCTTAATACTTTTATGACACTCTAGTATTGAATTATGTTTATCAGTCTCCTACATATTTGAGCCTTCGTTTGAATTTAAAATGTAAATTGCTGGTTGTACTTAATTTGAATTATATGACGTGAACTATACGTCATGTGCACTGGAGTTTCTTTTTCTTTAATCATTAATAAAATTCATATCTTAGTTATCCAATAGATAAAGATTATAGGATGCGAACTCTAAGCTTCTTCCATTGTGCCTTCATAGAAGAGCTCATCTTCATTGATGAGAGGCAATATACTTTGATGTTATTGATCATTCTGAGCTAGGTTCTACCTTATGCCCGCGAGAATTTATTGTCTGGAGATGGTATTCTATGACTGTGACCACTGTACATAAAATTACATTTCATATTTTAGTTGTATTTAGTCGAGTGATGTGAGGCTTGTACTTGGTCACGTATCTTTCTAGTTATGGCCTTGTTTGCTTACCGCATTTTTTCATAATTTTTATTATTATACCAAAAAAAATTTCAGAACCAAACCAAACATCTTCAAATATGAAAAGTACACTATTTTCAACTTTTCATCCAATCATCGCCCAAACACAAAAATCAAAACAAAAACTACCCTAGAAAAAATATATTTAAACAACTTTTCAACTCCACCTTTTACTTTCACAAACTACAATACAAAATATATTTAAAATTCAAAACTTAATAAACAACACATCTGAAAATTCTCTAAATTTCTCCGAAATCTGAAACCAGACATGCTCTATATTTCTGTCAAGAGTTCTCATCATTTGTTGATGTTTTAACCGAACCAATTTTTATTTATATCCAAGTAATATGGCTCCTAGGGATTTGGTTCAGTGAAAGATAATGACACTTTTTTCCAAGGGTGCGGTGCACGGGACTGGGATTTAATCTGCAAGGGTGGGTCCGAAGGGCCCTACCTTGGAGAGGTTCTCTGACATAAAAATAAAACAAAAAATAAAAGATAATGACACTTCCATGGTCATAAAATTATATTTTATTTTAGCTTTTTTCATATGAAGGCAGCAATTGAATTATATATGATTGAATGTAGTTTGTTCTGAAATCTAGTTGTTTGAAATTTTAAGATGTTATTATTGGCAGTGCTGCTTTTATTTGATTGCACTTGTCTATTATTCATGAAAATTTTCCTGTAGACATGGATAACTAATATATAAAATTTAAATGTAATACAAGACCACATCCCAATGAGTGTTCTGGAAGTGATTTGGATGGAGATATCTACTTTGTCTGTTGGGATCCTGAACTTATCCCACCTCGGCAAAACAAACCAATGGATTATTCCCCAGCAAAAAAATTGCAGTTGGATCACGATGTTACAATTGAGGTATTACTCTCTTAGATATATTGCATTGTCAAGTAATTTATGAATGTTATTTTTTTCAGAAAAATTTGTCAGTTATAAAAAATTTCGCTTATGCTAAGCTCTTAGGTTCTTATTCTGCTTTCCTATCAAGATATCTCATTGTTGCACTTCATTAATCGTGATCTCTTTGTGGTCATTATACTGATTTTTTGTTGAACACATTCAAATTGATTCTGACAAAAGATTAAGGTTTCGTTTGAATGTGTTTCTATCCATTCTTTCTACTGGACATACTTGGACGAATGGTGAATTAATGTTGCATATTGAACTTATTCCTTGTTGACTATTCTCTCACTTTCCAAGACATGATTAGGTTTTGATAATGTAGTGTGCAAACAAAAGATTTATATGAGCCCATGAAAAGATTATGGAATATCAGTTGCTTATATTAAATCTTCTGTCTTCCCATTCTGAAAAATAGATATCTTTTACGCTTTGATGTCTATCCAGTGGAAGTTTGTTAGTTTGTGCTGCTTTCAATGGCCATTTAAAATGGGACGTCGTGTCAGGGTTGTGGTCATATATAAACTAATCTCTATATTAACGTATAATAAATGGTAAAGTTGGATTTGGCAGACAGAATGATAATTGCAAATGACGCAGCTTCAAGAATGTGTAGTAGCTTAAACATTTCAGCATCACACAAATTGGAATTGGACGAAATCCTTCAAAGCCATTGCATTAACGAGTTGCATTCATGTACAATTTTTTTTTTCTTTTTGCCTGTGAATTCATTGAAATTTAAGCTTCTGCTCAATTTTCTATTAATCCTCATCACTAAAACTTAGAAAGATAGTGATTTCCCCAAATTCCACTGCAAAAGAAGTTCATTTCTTCTGGTACAGGAAGTTGAGGAGTATTTTGTCAATTACATAGTCAATGACAGCTTAGGCATTATTGCCAATGCCCACACGGCTTTCGCGGATAGAGAGCCTGAAAAAGCAATGAGTGGCCCATGCATAGAGTTGGCAAAACTATTTTCAATCGCAGTTGATTTTCCAAAGACCGGCGTACCAGCTGAAATTCCACGTGAGCTTCGTGTCAAAGATTATCCAGATTTCATGGACAAGCCAGACAAACCCACATATGAATCACACAATGTGATTGGAAAGCTTTACCGGGAGGTGAAAGATATTGCTCCGAATAATGCTTCTTTTAGGTCCTTCACTGTAGAAATGGCAAGGCGTTCGTATGACCCTGACATGGAAGTTGATGGATTTGAAGATTTTGTCGATGACGCTTTCTTCTACAAAAGCAATTATGATTACAAGTTGGGGAACTTGATGGACTATTATGGCATCAAAACTGAGGCTGAAATTCTGAGTGGGAATATTATGAGAATGGCCAAGGCTTTCACTAAGAGAAGAGATGCAGAAGCAATTAATATGTCTATCAAGTCCTTGAGAAAGGAAGCTAGAGCCTGGTTCAACGAGAAGGGAAGTGGGTTGGATTCTGGAGCTGAGGAAGTGTATGCAAAAGCTTCAGCATGGTACCATGTCACGTATCATCCAAGTTATTGGGGTTCCTACAATGAGGGTATGGATCGAGATCATTTTCTCAGCTTTCCATGGTGTGTCTATGACAAGCTGGTCCGCATTAAGAAGAATAAAACAAGTATTACAAGGGCTCTTTACATGTCTTCTTTGGAGCAACAGTTCAGTCGTGAATTGCATTTGAGATGAGAAGCTCGCATCGATTGTCGCCTCTGGAACGTTTGATGATATCTGTAGCTTGCATTTCTCTTTGACCTTGTTGTGTGTGCATGTGAATAGGAAGGGAAGAATTTAACTCAACTACTTAATATTTGCTTTTATTGCCTAATCTTTCATCAGATGTAAATGCCTAACTTATAAAAAAAAAAAAAAATCAGATGTAAATGCCTAAGTTGATGATGAAACTCAAAAGTTGATGAAACTCAAAAGTTGATCGTTTTGTTGTATATGTCGATGGTGTTAAGCTTCTCTTGGTGTATCGTGACTAAAAGAAGTAGTTTTGCAGTCATCATTTCCTTTGAAGATTATGGGTTAAAGCACATCTCTTCAGATACTTCATCCCAGCTATAGTAGAAGCATGAGGCCCAGGTGTGTTTTATTTATTTTATTTTTATTAATGCAAAGCCAACAATTGACAGTATTACGAGCAATCATGCACTCAGTTGGCCATACAGTGTTGTTTGAGCTACGATTGGTATGAGTTTGGAAAAATCAATTCCAACCAATTTCCATCGAATCTTAAATTGGGCATTTAAGGAGAAATGTGTCAATTTTGGACCGATTTCCATTTCATCTTTAGTCTCGTTTGGATAGTGAGATGAGATGAGATAAGTTGAGATGGTTTATGAATAATAATGAGATTATTAGTTGAAATTAGATTAGATTAGATCAGATCAGATGAGGTGAGATGAAACTTCTTAAGACACTTTTTACCATATCTTAGGCATTTTCTCATTCAATTACATATACACACACCAAATCGATACCATTTGGATTCGTTTTCATTCCCAATAAATGCAAAACCATATCAATTAATTTCATTTTCTTGGAGCTTTGTATTCAGTCGATAGCATTACATTCAGCTACCATCACTTCTGGGTTTACAACATTACTAAACATTTTTTGGCATTCAAATGATCAGTAGTGTTTTGAGAGAGAGACACAAAAAAGTTTGTGAAACAAGTTTTTCGACATTCAACATTACTAACCTTGATTCCTGAAGGATGGGCGTCGGCTAAGCCTGAGGTCCATCACCCCGTCGTCCAAGTGACGCCTATGGAGGCGTCCCACTGTCTTGCTGGAGTGGAGGTGCCGGTGGAACTTTTCCTTTGGAGCCCTTGGATCCATCGGCATAAGGCCCCTCGACTGAGGTTCTTGTGGTGCCGCCCCCATCGACTAATGTTCGTGATGCGTTCCTGAAAATTGGCGACCATAGCGCCTTACTCCGGAGAGTCTTAGCGGTCGAGATTCCCCGGTGAGCCGTCACAGGGAGGCATACTCCGAGGGTCTCCCCCTTCTTTTGCTCGTTCTGTTGCTGGAAGTCGCTCCTTTGAAAGTGAGGTCGAGATTTGCTCAAGGGGTCCCAGCTCTGCGGCCGTTACCTCCAGTAACCGTGTCATGGAGGCGGAGCACCGTGCGGAAGGTAGTTTCTTTTTGGATGCTGTAGTCTGCGCAGGTCCAGGGGGTCTGCATGAAGATCCACCTGCCCAGGCAGACCACCAAGCGGAAGGTGGTCCCCCTCTGAATGTTGTAGTCGGCTCAGGTTCAGGGGGTCCGTGTGGAGATCCGCTTGCCCAAGAGGGAATGCCTGCCGAAGATGATGTTGACGAGGCTCATCGGATAGAGGCAGTCGCACAAGCGTCTAATGTTGAGGGTTTAGTGGAAGCTATCCCCCCTTTGGCACATCTGGAAACTGGGGGGTGCCATGCGGAAGCTATAAGCCAGGTGGCCAAGTGCTTGTCTAGCTTTTTCTACGAAGTTCAGCGACTTCATTTTCCGTATTTTGTCTTTCTTTTGCTATTTCCTAAATTCCCTTTATTGATCGTTCTATGTTGGCCTTTCTTGTTGTTAGGGTTCCTCGCAGCTAGCTGCCTTCATTGTGGACGACAAGGAGGCCATTGAGCAGGAAAACCCAGACCTTCGCACGATGACCCATACTGCCCTTCGGTGCGCTCGCAGTGAGAGGGAATAGAGGGAGCAACTAGAGCAAGAACTAAGGAGGGTACAACTTGCCTTGGAGGAGGAGAGTAGGAAAACCAAGAAACTAACCTGCCGCAGGAAGAGGCTAAAGAAGAAAGCGAGGGAAGACGGCCAGCAGATGGAGCGACTTGTTACAAATCTTCATGGTGACCTGTCCCGGGTGCAAGAGCGCCTCTCGCCTGGATAGCTAGCTAAAATTGGTCCCGACCATTCGTGATACCTCGTGGGGGCACGGGTGCGTTGAGAGTTTTAGGTCGATGCGGGACCACCTCCTGGAGAGACCACAGTGTTCACGAACTCTCAAGAAATATTTGCGGGGCCTTGACCTTACCAAGGTTGCCGTTGATGAAGAAGCTTTCGCGTTTAGCCGCAAGATTGGGATGAAAGAGGTCCCTAATGCCTTTATGGATCCTGCCTTCCTAGCCATGCCTTAGCTTGTTGCTCCTGAGTCCAGCAATCCTGATCCCGACATCCCTGAGGCTGATGCTCCCGATGCTAAGGCCTCCAGTCATGGGGCTTGACACCGCTATGCCCTAGCTTCTTGGTGCTGCTGCCTTCCATTTCTTTTCCTTTTGTAAACGTATATACTTGTGCGCTGTCACCATGCGACTTGTATGTAACTTTCAATTATTAATGAAATTGTCTCATATTTTTGTTGCATCGGGCCGCTTGTCTTTATGATGTTTCCCTCTATGCTTTTCCTTCTTCTTTCCTTTTCATGGCCGGCCTAGGTAGTTTTGCTGTAGGAAATTATGGGTTTGACGTTAGGCAGGGGGATGGCCGTCACACGGAGCTTAAGGTCCACCCCGCCAGCGCCTAACCTATTCCTGACTACCTCGCTGGCCGACCGCTTATCTGTTTGCTCTGCTTTCGTTCACCCTTGTTTAATAGTCATCCTCTTGGGGCCTTTAGTGACTTTATTTGATGAGGCCGACATCTTTCTACTCTTTCCTTACGTCGATTTCCTCATTTTTGTCGTTCGTCTCTTGGATGTGCGTTATCTCGCCTAGTCCCTTCGTTCTTCCTTTTTGCGTTGTGGTGCTTTATTTTGGCATGTAACTGAAAGAGAAGAAGAAAAGTGTATTAGTGTTTGTTGGCCTTTGTCCATAGTTGTCAACTTGGGGGGACGAAAATCCCCTTTAGGAGTTAAGCCGCGCTAGGGAGACTTCGGTTGCCTCCTCAGTGGAGAGGCCGTGAAGCGTTTCGCTATCCTGCCTCTATACCCCTTGAGCGGCATTGTGGCCACGAAGTTGGATATAAATAGATCAGGTTGCTTTTTGCCGTAATGATGGCCGAGATACGTTCTTTGAGTAGCCGTGTAGCTGATCCCTGCTCTCCACTGCGGGGAGACAAGGCGGCCTCTAGCTCGACCCGTCTCCTATGTCCGCTGGGAGGTAGGCTGTCCGGGTAGCTTGGAACTGACCCGCTCCCATCTGTTAGCATTGTGTATTTAGTCCCTGATTGGAAGATAAGAGGGAGACAATGTGGCTTTTGGCTCGACCCGTCTCCTCGGTCCGTTGGGAGGTAGGTTGTCTGGGCAGCTTGGAATAGGACCTGCTCCCATCTGTTAGCGTTGTGTATTTAGTCCTTGATTGGAAGATAAGAGGGAGACAAGGCAGCCTCTGGCTCGACCCGTCTCCTAGGTCCGCTGGGAGGTAGGCTATCCGGGCAGCTTGGAACTGGACCCGCTCCCATCTGTTAGCATTGTGTATTTAGTCCCTAATTAGAAAAGATAAGAGGGAGACAAGGCAGCCTCTAGCTCGACCCGTCTCCTAGGTCCGGTAGGAGGTAGGCTGTCCGAGCAGCTTGGAACTGGACCCGCTCCCATCTGTTAGCATTGTGTATTTAGTCCCTGATTGGAAGATAAGAGGGAGACAAGGTGGCCTTTGGCTTGACCCGTCTCCTCGGTCCGCTAGGAGGTAGGCTGTTTGGGCAGCTTAGAACTGGACCAGCTCCCATCCGTTAGCGTTGTGTATTTAGTCCCTGATTGGAAGATAAGAGTGTCATCATAAATTTATCCTTAACTTTGTAGGAATTTAGACTTTGCAAACTTGATCCCTTTGGCCTATGACGCGATTCGTCTACCGCCTTTGCCAGGTTGTTGATGTCCACATTCCTTGGTGTAGTATTCGAGTGGTCGAAGTACCTGTCCCGCTCTCCACCGGGGAAAGGTCAGGATGCATTAGGCCAACCTGCCTCTTTAACCCTTGAGGAGTTAATTTCTTTAGGCAGCCGTAGGGTGGGTTGGTTCATTCTTTATTGTGATGGGAGTCGGGGTAAGTATTTTGACAGCCGACGGGCTGGACCCGCTCTCCTCTGTGGGAGAGGATTGTACCCGCTCCCGCATATTGACGCTTGTAAGGAAGTTAAGTCTTTGTCTTCAGGCCTCCGAGGGCTGGCCCACACTCGACCACGGGAATGACAAAGCAGCCTTTGGCGTACTCATCCTTTTGGTACCTAGCAAGGGAGGTAACTTTTTCCTACAATGATGTGGTTGGTCCACTCTTCGCTGCGATGGGGTCAGGGTAAGTTGTTCAGGCCACCGAGGGGCATGACCCGCTCTCCATTTCGAGAGGGATAGAGCGGCCTTCGGCCTAACTCTGCCCTTGATCCTACTGGAGATACGTTGTTCGGGCAGTTTGGGACTGGATTCGCTCCCGCCCATTGACATCGCAGGGAAGGTAGGCACTGATTTGGTGATGATTTTGTCGTTGCGAATTTCGTTAATTGTAGATCGTCTTGTTGGTGTTTTGTTGATAACGTGAAAGTTCGAAATAGATGCATTGCACTGTCCTGAAAAATCACGCTTTTTCATTAAATAGCAAGAATTTACAGTATTTAAATGACACATTACAAAAGGAAGGGAAATGGAGCCTTTAGTCAATGACCAACATAGTCACCACCAGCGCATTGTCGTGTGGGTACAAGACTCCCTTCTCGTCATCCTCCGCAAAGGAGATGACTGGGGTTGGCTCGCCTCTTCGGTGTTTGGCGAGATGGTATTCTGCCAAGTACACCTCGTGGTACTAGGCCCGTCTGGTGTGTGCTTTTCTGCTTGAGGCAAAAGTGCCCTCACCTGCGAACCCTCTAGCTATGGTTCGGATTTTCCCGGGTGGAGGTCCCCCCCGTGGTGGCGAACGGGGTCGATCTTGCTGCAGCTCTTATGCTAGTGGTCGTCGCCGAGGGCTTTCTTCCTTTCTGCGCCGGTCGACTCGGTCTGCGCTCCTTCCTTCGACCTTCCCCTTATTTTCTGCTCCAGTCTATGAGTGGGGGGATAACTTTGCCTCTTCTGCTCCGCATGCTCCCTTCTCCCTTGCTGGAGAAACAATCCTCAGTGTTATGCGAAGTGGACCTGTGGTATGTGCAATACCTCGATCATCATCTTCGCGGGCAGCGGAGGTGTCGGCCTCGTGGATGGTGAATGTAGGTCGATTGAATCGAGGTCTCAGTCCCCTCGTCAGAGCTTCCTCCCTCATTTTGTCATGAGAACTCTCCTCTGACTTCTCGTAGGCCTTAGCCCTAGCCGGGACACTCGCCTTCCTCTCTACTCACTCAAACTCTTTCTTTCTTAGCTTCGTTAGGGCCCGAAAAGTGTCATCAACGTTGATGAAGTTGTCGGCTTGATCCATGAACTTTCGTAGCATCACAAGAAGCGCTGCCAGGGTTATTTTCTCGTTCTGGTCATTAGTGTTCATGCGCTCCTTGTTGAACCGGGTCAGGTAGGACTTCAGGCTCTCCTCCTCTCCCTACTTGATGGTGAGGAGATACGTTGCTGGGAGCCGCCTTCTTCGACTCGACATGAACTGGGTCAAAAAAAGTCTGGCCAGCTTGCCAAAACTGTTTACGGATCTAGGCGCTAGAGACCCGAACCATACTCGTGCTGGCCCCTTCAAGGTCAGCAGGAAAGTTCTGCATGCCACCTTGCCCGGGAAGCCATGCAACGTCATATGAGCTCTGAAGGTTTCCAGTTGCTCAAGGGGGTCTCTCCCTCCATCGTACATCGCCATGGTTGGGACCTTGAACTTTGGTGATAAGGGCATGGCCATCACCTCTTCCATGTAAGGTAGACCAGTGCTCGTGAGCAATTGGTCCACCGACAACAATGTACCCACTATCCTTGCAATCTCCTCGTACTTTTCTTTGAGATTACGGAGCTTGTCCTACATGTTTTTCCGCTTCTCCTCCCTATTTTCTCCAGCTCCCGGGTTCTGGGACCCCATGTGCTCGCTATCCCTGGGCTCCACCTCCTCATCCTGCCCTAGTTGAGGCTTTTTGAGCTTTTCGTTCTCTTTGCGGAGCGTTTGCACCTAGTCGGTTAGTTTCGTCATCCATTCCTTCATAGTTTTCAGCCTTACCTCCATGGCTTCCTCTGTGTCTCTTCTGAGCTGTCCAGAACGAGTTTTCACAGGCATACTAAATACACACAAGATCTATAACAATCCCACAGAGGGTGCCACTATTAACGTCGTGTTTTGTACGCCTTTGGGCCAGGTTCCAACAACTTAGGTGTTCAGAACTGGTCCTACGAAAATAGAGAAAAAGACAGCTGGGAGGGGGTGGCCTTGGAGCTAGGGAGTATCTGATGTCAAAGTTAGTAAAATCTCTTAAAAATTTATAAATAAGAAAGTCTAAGGATCAGAGAAAGTTTATCGTATCTAGGACTTGCTATTTATACCAAGAGCTTGGGGGACAGATAGTGTCTGCCCCCATGGAGTCCGTGTCCTTTCATTGTTCCTTCTGTCAGAGCTTTTAATGCAGTATGACTCTGCGACGGCGTCATTAATGTGGCGTGTAGCTCGGGTAGTGGTGCCATTAATGTGGCATGGTTTTCCAACTTGTCTCACCTCGTTGGTGTCCTTTGTGGTCCGCTGATGTTCCAATGTCAGATGATCGAGGGTCCTCCTTACTTCCCGCCCATTTATGCGGATAGACACTCAAGGACTGGACACTATTCGAGGGGTCTCCAGGTCGGTGAGCTCCATCCCTTATAGTACGCGCCCTCATGGAGGTTGCTTCCAGGGGAGTCTACCTGTGGGTCGGGTCGAAGAGTCTACTTGTTCTGGGTTGGGCCTTCGCTTCTTGTTCCCTTAGTTGCCCTTCTCGAGCCGCTAAGACAGAAGGGGGGGAAATCCCTCACAATAATAATATTAAAAAATAATATTCTAACAATATTTTATTCAATTCATCTAAAACAATCTCATCTCACTATCCAAACAAACCCTTAAAGTGCACTTGAATAGGGACATCTAGTAGGTTTTTCTTTGTTGAAACAGTACTGCTAGAGACAGGCACAAGTCTGTGCTTGTATGCGAACTCTTTTGACCATGTCAGCAATTATATTAAAAAAAACAAGAAAACAAAAAACAAAAAACAAAAAAGAGGAAAAGGAAAACAGGAAGAAATATCATTCAAGCTTGGAAGGAGAAAATGCAGATCTCGTGCATCCTCTCTTAGATCTCTTCCTCTCTCAAATTTCATATATATTTTCTCAGTTCTCTTCCTCGACATCGTAGAGTTCTCATAATAGATACATAATAGATAATTACAAACACAACACCCTTCTCCACCCAAGAATCCTTGTACTCCACGATAAATGGATTTTGTAATTTAGACATAAGCTCCATCTACAAAACTAGAAAATGGCTCAGTCCCTATATAATCTAAAATATACATCCAGAATAATTAACATCATAGCTAGGTTCAATTGTAGTCCAACCAGTCAAAATCCCTTCTCCACAATCTGGTCCAGAATTTACGGTTAGTGAATTCTCAGATGTACTACAACCAAAATCGTAATAAGAGGGAAGGGGAGGGAGAGCGTCGAAGTTTTTGTAAAACCCTCCAAGCTCCAGCATATAGGGTCTGTTGCATTAGGGTTAGGGTTGGGGAATGAGATCGTACAGAGAGAGTGAAGGGGAGGGAAAGCCTGGGGAGAGAAATCGAAATGTGAAATGCACCGTTTCATTTGGGTCTTTGCACAATTTGAACTTCAATCAAACACACCGTTTTATTTACTCCAAAACGGTGCGTTTGACTCCACATAAGATACCGTTCCTGGGGCCTTCCCCCTTACACCTGCAAATAGACTTTTTCTGGTTGAAAAGATCACACGGAAGATAAAATCCATCATAATTTATTAGTGAGTTCTCTAACAATCCATTATCGTATTGTTCATCACGTTAATTTATTAGCTAATCCCATATTGAAAGACTCAAGCTGGATCATTTCTAATGGAGTTTTATCAACTTCTTTAGATTGAAACTCTTGATATTTTAAAACAACGTTGCATAGAAGTTTAAATGCCAATAGTAGTAATAGAAGCTGAATCAATTGTTTCATGAAGAGATATTCAATTATTATTTTAAAATTTTTCAAAATAAAAAGCGAAGAAAACATTCATGAACAACTTACAAAATAATGTGCAAAACTAATTTAACCTTAAAATGCACAACAGAAAAAAAAAAGCTTTAAATTTACATAACTCTCTATCAATATATGTATTATATATATGATTTGTAGAGAGTAGAATATACATAGAATTTTTTTTAAAAAAAATGAATCTAATGCTATTTTCCTACGAATACTCCAATTTTTTTTGCTATTTCATATACTGTTGAAAAGAAAAATCTCGAGACCAATAAAAAAAGGAAGGAACCAAAGCACAAGTGTGCTCTAGTCTCTTAGCAAGCGTGCAAGCTGCTTGCATGTAATTTCCATGTCTCGTAAGCGCGGTATTCCTTGCATGCCCTTTAACAAACATAAAAAATGTTACACTTCTCTCATCCTAAAATTTTATCTATAACATTATGTCTACATTCACTATAAGAAAAATTAACATTTACGACGAGTAATTTACAACAAAAATAACTATTTGTGATGAAAATAGATTCATTTTGACATGAAATAGTTATTTTGATAAGAAATAACTGGAAGTAAATAAACATTTTTCTTATAATGAAAATGAAAACATTTTCAAAACTTTTCAAGATGCCAAGATCAGCCCCATAAATTGATCTATATATGGTGTGACTTACAAGGTAATAGCTGATCATCCTAACTTGTAGAGCATGAACTACTCATAAGGTTCAATCATAACACTCACGAGCGCCAAAGCCACGCTCATGCTAATAGATGCAATAACAAACATGCAACCACTAGAACTTATAAATATTTAAGTTTCATAATTCGTTTGATAACCATCTTCCCAACCATTCGTGTCGACGAATCCAAACTAAGAATTTAAACATAAACCCTATATTTTGGTGCAAAACCCTAACAAGACAATGCGAGGGAGAAGGCACATGATATAATTCTAACTCTTATGTAGGTTCTTAAAACACCGCGGAAAAAATTTAAAGCAAAAAACAAGAAGATCACGATTTATCATGTGAAGAAAAATAAAAGAAATTTTCAAGAAACCAATCAATATCGTAGAAAGAGGAAGCACGAGAAGGTGTTGACATAGATTGGATTAACATTTTATGAATTAAAGTTTGGGATTTGCTATATATCATCTACTATTTACTTCACACTCCACATTTGATATATATATATTATAATATATAGAGTGTAGAGTGAATGATAATTAATGAGAAGAATTATTCTAAAAATTTTCACTCACAGTCAACCAAGTTAAAGTAAAGCTATTAATCTATCGATAAAAGAAATAAAATGTGGTGGGTCCTCGACAAAGAAACGTAAAATAAAGTTAAAGAATTGTTTGGCATGGTGGGGTGAACTCCGTTTACCGAGAAGATAAAAAGTTGTTCAATTAGAGGGCCCCGATTATCAAGTAAAGAAGAAGATCAAGCTAGTGCTGCGAAGTGATTGGGCTGGTTTGTTTATGTAATTATGAAAGAGAAGTGATACAGTTATAAAAAAATGTTATAAAAATAAATTTATAAATTGATATCACTTTATATAATACGTTAGATTTATTTTATAATAATTTTTTTATAATTTAATATACTATATTAATTCATCTGAGAAGTATTATATATAACTACAATGAGATTCCATGATTGACGTCAGTTTGTTAACATAGCTTGTCGGTTACGCTGAGTGAGGATATAAAAAAAAGCTGCCTTTGATTCTTATTGCCTTTCGGTTATAAAAAGCATCCTCATTTACGATTCATTATATTTGTCTTATTATTCAATTGCTTAAAGCCGGGCCTTTTGAAAAATCTACGGTTATAAACTTTTAGATTATTAGATGTTATGAGTTTATCGTTTGAACGTTATTTAGCCTGCATTAATTCTCTTGAACTACTAGTTGCCGGATGGAGGAAAACGTTTATTTTTTTTATTTAAATGCTTGGGCTTATTGAGAGAAGATGTGGTTCGTCTAGTATTGTTTTCCATTTGAGAGTGGTTTTGTTTTTCTATACAACATAGAGAAAATCTATAGAGAGATTAAAAAAAAAGGTTGTATTAAATAATTTTGAGGGTATTTTCAGATAAAAGAAATGAGTGGAGCTTTGGACTTGACCACTTGTGCAGAGTAGGCTTGAGTTATACGACGATCAGTTGGTCTGTTGTATTATGAAGAAATCAAGTCAAGATGAGTTTTGCTGCACTGGTTAATTTAAGACTTTGTATACTGCAGAGAGCTTGAATCTCTTTAAAGAGAGTGACATTTTCGTGCCTCAATGTAAACTGGATTCGTTTTAATTTTAATTTCATTGTAATTTTTATTATATTATTATAAATTTCACCAAGAAATACTAAATAGATAAAGAATACTAGATATGTGTAGTGAGAGAGATGATAGGTGCATGAGAAGAGAGGAAGAGATTACGTGAGATTGTAGATTACGAGTGAGTGGTGTATTGTTGGTTACTTATACTACGTTTAGATGTTGAGATGGATTAATTTAAATTGTGAATAGTAATATTTTATGAGTCTCATTAAGATGAATTTAATTTTTTTAAATTGAGATGAGTTTAACTTTTTAAATTAAAATGTATGAAGTAGGTTGAGATGAATTTAGAGGCTGTTTGGATTCAAAAATGAGCTGAGATGATTTTTGAATAGTATAAAATAATAATTTTAGAATAATAATTTTTAATATTATTATTATTTTGATATTTGAAAAAGTTATATTGTTTATTATATTTTATGTGAAAATTTAGAAAACTTGGTTTGAGATTTAAAAAAGTTAAATTGTTTATTATATTTTATGTGAAAATTTAAAAAAAATTGTTTTGGAATTTAAAAAAAAAATATTATTATATTTTATATTAAAATTTAAAAAAATTGTAATGGTGAAAATGAGATAAATTGCTAATTTTTTTTTATAAAAAATTAAAAAATTAAAAATTTCATCAATAATTAATTTAAAATGTGTTAAATTTAATTTAACAATCAAAGATAACCTTAATATGATGAGGTTGGATAGAAGAGCGTGCATGCAGAAATAAAAGGTTGAAAAGAATTCATATTGTATTGATCGTAGATGTTTACAGTATGCTCTATTTATAGAGCCTTTGAGTAACAGAAATGGTCAGGCCTTTTTACAGGCATGAGGTGTGTGTGAATACAGGAGGAAGTGGTGCTGTGATGCTATTACAGAAAAGTGTCCTTTTGTACAATCAGATTTCAGGAATATTCTTAGAGAGATCAATGAAGTCCCTAAGAGAAAATAAGAGTCTTGTATTTGAGAGTGACTGCTGCAGTCATCGTGAGTTGCTGGGATGAAGCTGTGAGTAACAGATGCGGTGGAATTCTTTTTCTTGGTGTCAGTGCACACATGTGCGCTTGCGCCCCCACACACTCACAGATAGATACTTTAGGTTTCAACTTGCTCGAGAGAATAAAAAAATAGCAGAAATTGGAAGAGATGCGGTCAATCATGGAGAGGCTGAAGAGATGGGTCGATAGATAAAGGAATGGTAGAGGATCACGAGGATTGAGGAAAGCTACCTATCGGTGGTTGAGCATATGAACAGTCTGTCTTGTTTGTTTTTACTGAGAATAGGGGAATTGAGATTAAAATTAAAAATTAAAAAAAATATTATTAGAAAATATTTTTTAAATATTATTTTTATTTTAAAATTTAAAAAAATTTAATTATTTATTTTATTTTAGATAAAAATTTAAAATAATTATAATAATTAGATAACAAAAAATTAAGATGAATTATAAAAATAAACGAGAACTTTAAAGTTTAAGACTAACTTTATTAAAAACTCAATATTCGATGGTCATAAATAAGGAACGAGATAAAATAAAATTATTATCTCTTTTCGTATTTATTCATGGTGAGAACGGGTAAGATTTTTAGAGAAATCCTGAATTTTGGTTTTGTGAAAGGAAAATGATAGTATGACTACAAAATATGCCTACCTATATATATATATATATATATATATATATATATATATATATTTATATTTATATTTATATTTATATTTCTAAATAGTTAAATAAGTGACTATTAGTGAATTTTTATATATATTTTTATTTATTTTTCTTAATGTTTAAGAATGTTTAAAAAATGCTTACAAAAAAAAAAATCATTTGTACTAGATGTACATTTGGTGAGCACATTTGGTAAGCACCCTAACATTATCCTTGGTGAAAACTTAGGTAAAAGTTTGATATCATATATTCATCTCCTTTTTATTTATTTATTTATTTATTATTATTATTATTATTATTATTATAGATGTATGTTTTTATCCCATATCTTGTTTGAGATATTGGAATTATGTTTTTCTGCTTTTAAATATTGAGTTGAGTTGAGTTGAACTCTTTATGAATAATAGTGAGTTGAGATGGTATAGTGAGTTTTGTAGAGTCTACCTAAGATGAGTTTAAGGTCCCGTTTGGTTGTTGGACTGTATTGAGATCAACGCAATTTATTCTAATTTTAATCTGAGTCTAATATCAAAACACCAAACTCTTAGATCGCTAAACTCATCTCAATTCAAAACTTTTTTATACATGAAACCCACACCCTTTTTCAATTCAGCATCTCTTTACACGTGAGACCTACAACATTTTTCAATTCAACACCTCTTTATAAGTGAGACCCACAACTTTTTTCAAATTTTCATAAATATATTTAAATTCGTTTTAACATCACATCTAAACTCATTTTAAGTGTGCCTTATAAAATTTATTTTATCATCTCAACTCATTACTATTCATAAATAACTCAACTCATCTCAATTCAGCTCAACATCCAAACTCAATCTAAATATGTTTAGATGTTAAGATGAGTTTAGATGTATTTATGGAAAATTAAAAGTTTGTGAGTCTCATGTGTAAAAAAATGTTGAATTGAAAAAAGTTGTAAGTCTCACTTGTAAATAAGTTTTGAGTTGAGATGAGTTTAGTAATTTGAAATTTGGGTATTTGGATATTAGATTTAATTTAAAATAAGACTGAACTGAGTTAAACTCAGATGAATTTAACAACCAAATGAGGTTAGAGTGATTTGATTAATGACACGATGCATTCATGTGATTTATTCCAATTAGATCTTTTGGATACAACGACATTTTATTTTTTATTGTTCATTTTTCATGTATTCTTAAATATTAATAAGGACATATAATGGTGTTGTCTGAAATAGTATTAAGATATAATTTAAATAATTAAATTGATTTAACATAACATCAAAGTAGAGATTCTGTTCTACACCTGTTCAAATATCACACATATTAATGTTACTTATTATGGGAAAGTTTAACCCACACCTAAAGAAAACTATTAATCACGGAACAACTACAATAGTATGAAACAATCAAAGAAAAAATAAGTAAAATAGAATAAAAAATAAAACTAAGCATAGAAGATAAAAGAATTCATTTGGGTAGTGAGATGAGATAAAATTAACTGAGATGAATTAGATTAAATATTGTTAGAATATTATTTTTTAATATTATTATTACTTTGAGATTTAAAAAAATTAAATTATTTATTATATTTTGTGTAAAAATTTTAAAAAATTATAATAATAAAATGAGATGAGATGAAATACTTTTACTATTAAACAAGACAAAAATATTGCTTGATCACACACTATTTAGACAAAAGACCAAAAACGAAAAAAGAAAAAAAAAAAAGAAAAGAAAAAGAAGAGTTTGAAATGTTTCAAGTAAGAAAGTATGCACCTGATAGCTGCATCCAAATCTTAGGGAAGAAGTTTTCATTTTTTATTTTTTTTCCAAATTGAAAAGGACAAAGAAGATGCCATAAAAGATTTTTGGAATAATGTTGCCTTTGATTCCCAAATAAAAGTCCTGGACGAGTACGATATGTTTCATTATAAAAAGCTTTTGTGGGGTCATTTCTTTCTAAAGGCAAACGGCAGAGTCTTCGGTACGATTCTCTGTACTGAAATTTATAAAACTAATTACGAGTCCCTTTAAATAAAGTAATCCCAAGTCCCACCAAATGCCCCAGGCCTTCTATATTTATGGGTTTGCATTCTAAATAATAAAGTCTCGTTTATTTTCATAAAATTTATTTTATTTTATTTATTTTATTATAATTTTTTTTAAATTTATATATAAAAAATAATAATTTAAAATTTTTAAATATTAAAATATAAAAATATTAAAAAATGTATTTTAATAATATATTATTTAATTTTTAATTTTTATCTCAATTTTTTTTTATCTAAAAAAACAAACAAGACTTATACAAACAATATATTGGTACTAATTATTTTATAAAAATATTTTTTATTATTGTTATTATAACAAATGCTACTTATAAGCACACACTTTTTATTGCTAAAATGATATTACTTAAATAGTAAAAAAATCTTAAAATTAAATTTTATTAATCAAATCATATCATGTTAAAACTTTATGAAAAACATTTATTATTTGGTATTAAGGATTTCTTTTTAGCAACTTTATCACTATTGAGAAGAGTTTCAAATGAATTTATATTTATAGTGTAGTTATAATTGGTAGTTTTGATTTAAATTTTTTTAAAAATCCTAATATTATTTCTTAAAAAAATACAAAACAGTGATATTTTGTTACTTACACTGGAATAGTGTACTCTACGGCACACTGCACAGTGCGCGGGAACTTTCGTAAATTCAGAAGGCTTGGATAAGGAAACCATAAAGGGTATACTTGTCATTATACATTTAAGGTTATCTTTGGACAGTGAAGTAATTTCAAATATTTTATGAATGATAATAAAAATATAATGAAAAATAATTATAGTGAATATTATTAAAAATTAAATAAAAAATAATAATAAAATAATAAAGTATTTTGAAAATGTCGATAAAGCCTTGATTTCCAACGCTCATGCACACCTTAATCTAACACGTGGTGTCAAAGTAGTGGGCTAGAAAAGAAAACATCGAAATATCAAAATGTATAACGACTCTTCGCCAGACCCACCGATTAAAAATCGAAACGTGTCGGTTGCAAGTACGTAGAAGTTGTGCCGGAGGTCACGCAACCGTCAGCTTCACACGTCAGCAGGAACATGTAGGCCCGTGATGGAGGGAATAATTTTCCTCTCTCTGTTCTTCGTCCTCGTTTCCTCGGTTTCTTGGCCAACGAGGCATTAAAGACAGTAGTAGGTATTGACTTTGGCGCGAAGACGGCTTCGTTTGGATCTCAGTCTAATTCATCTCAATTCATCATTACACTTTTTTCAAATCTCAATATAAAATATAATAAACAATTCTACTTTTTCAAATCTTAAAATAATTTTAATATTAAAAAATAATATTCTAACAATATTTTATCATCTCAACTCAACTCAACTCAACTCACTTCAACATCCAAACCCACCCGTATGCGCGCCCGCGCACTCTCTCTCTCTCTGGTCCCTCACATTCTTCGTAAAATTTTCGGGTGAGATTCTTGTTATAATTTCCTTCTGAAAATTTCTTTTGGTTTCTCAGTCAGTGATCTACTGTCTTTAGCTTAGTTTCAATCAAATATGAATGGCGAGTTTCAAGCTTTGTTCTGTAGGTGACTGATTTTTCTCGACTTGTTTCATGTATCTGGGCGCCTCTGTATTTTCTTAGCAAAAGGATTTCCGATCCCAACCGTAAGAGATTAGACCATTTACTTCTATAAATTTGATAGCAGAACTCTACTAAATTGTTTAAGATGCTTGTTTGTTTGTTTTTTTTTCACCCGATGTCCAAGAAAAAAGTCCCGACTAATTTCGAGGGTCCAGTCAGAAATTTTTTTACAATTGCACCTCAGATAATTCAACCAAACGTTCTCCATTTGGATGTTCTCTAGCAGCCAAGAAACTCTAGACCGGAGCGTACTACCGAGACGAAAGCCTTTACCATTTGAGCCATCCTAGGCTTTGTTTGGTTCCCCCGTCCCCCACGGGACGAATTTGTACGGCTGCATGCCTAGAAAATGAGTAAGCTCGGAATGTTCAAACCTATGGTTACGTCAACATTCTTATGTTTCACCAAGATTCACTTCTCTTATGCTGTAATACATTAGCATTTTTAAGGAAAATTTGTTCAATAACTCTCTGCTTTGCCCAATTGAGATTCATAGCTTTTAATTTTTAATTTTTTTTATAATACTCGGGGTATTTATTACCTGGGATCGACCCCTTCACCCTGTAGGACGTGTTGAGATAAATATGTGATGAAAGAAGTCGATCCAAAGTATAAACACCACGGATAATATTCCTAAAAAACTACGCAAGGGACGAGTTTTAATTTGGACAAAGCACAGATCATTCCCCACAATTTTCTGCTTGAAACACCATGTCTGCCATTGAAAGTAAACTTTCTTTTTCAATTTTTTGGGCAAAAAAGGGTTGAAAGGGCCGATCGGAGGTGGCCTCCCCACCTGATTGTGATCCTAGTTGCACTCTATCTCTTGTGAACCGCATATGATGGATTTAGATGGTAGGAAGCTGCATGCGCTCCTTCAAGTTGGGCAGGAAATTCAATGAATCAATCAGTGATTGATACTGATAATTTAAGGAATCCGCATTCTGAATTCAAGCCTAGGACTTGGTACATGTCAAAGCACACGAGAGTAATCTAACGACCATTGAGCCACCACCTTTGGTGGTTTTTCATTTTTGTGTTTGGTATTCAAGTATGGGTGCTTAGTTTCACTTTTGCGTTTAGCTATAGATTTCACAGACTGTCATTTTGAGAAGTGGGGTTCAGCTCCAAGCTTTTAATAGAATATCTTCTTCTTGTTCTTTTATATTTTATTTTTATTGGGTTAATGATATATCTAATAGTATAGATATTCTTCATCCAGTTGGGTATTCAATTTTTTGTAAATTTCTGTTAAAAAAGCATAAATTTTGTTGGCTTACAACGTAGAACTTGTGACTTCTAGTTTTCCCAAGTTTATAATGACTGAATTGTTATGGCAGAAAAGAATGCTGGTGAATTCACTTGGACTTGATGGGTAAGACAATTCACTTGTCTGGATTCCCTTCTAGTGTGACTGCACAAGAAGTTCAGGAATTTCTGGAGCAACATACAGGTGAAGGTACTGTTTATGCTATTAAGATTAGGTCAAACAGAAGTGGGGGTCAACGAGCAAATGCAATTGTTCAATTCACCAGCAACAGACATGCTGAGTCTATTATCTCCTTGGCTAATTTACGCCTTTGGTATGGGCGCTCTTATTTGAAGGCATGGGAAATGGAGCGTGATATTGTACCAAAGCCAAGAACCTTTCTGCATAGCTTGGAAAACATAATACTGCATTTTGGCTGTCAGATCTCAAATGAAAAGTTTTCAATCCTATGGCGAGCAGTAAATGTTTCTGTGAATTTTGGGACTGGGTTGCGGAAATTTCATTTTTTTCTGTCGCTTAATTCTGTGGAGTACAGGCTTGAACTTTCCTACGAGAACATATGGCAGATTGAGTTGCATCGCCCACGTGGTCAAACTGCAAAGTATCTTCTGATCCAGGTTTCTCCTTTAGCTTAGTTTAATCTTAAAGTACATGGTTATCTTCTCTTGATACCTAAGTAGCAAGACAGGAATAGCATTTATTTTTTCAAATTTGTTTTGTCAATTTTGGAGAATTAAAAAATTGCATGTTTTACATGTTGAGCTTGCTCCTCTGTTTCTCTGATTTTTGTTGCAGTTTACTAACTTTTAAGAAATTTGAAAGAGTCGCAGCAACCTAACTGAATTGTTGCTGTAATGATCCAAGGAAGGACGAAGCCATATTTGGGCCATATTCCAAAATGATTAGTTGAGCCTGCAATTGAAGTCCCTTGGAATTCGTTATAATAGGCAGGAACTTCTCATTTCCCCTCATTCAACACCTTCCCTTCATATGCATAATTTGTGGGATTTTAATCTCCCTCTCTTAGATTCCCTATCTCCTTGTCGTGCCATTCCATCATAGGTAGCATGGTTCAAGTTCTACAATTCAGTTTGGATTAGTTCTAATACCATTTGTAGTGATTCAAGGAAGGCTTAAGTCACATTTGGGCCCATATCCCAAAAGGATTCATCAATGTTATGCTTGGAGTCCCTCATAAGTCATAATTCATTGTAAGGGGCAAGAACTCTTAAGTTCTTGAGGGCATACATTTTCTCTCAAAGGAAAGTGGAGTCCCTACTCATTGTGTTAATGCCTAAAAATAGCACAACATGCAATAAGGAAAGAAAGTCATTCCCGACCTGTTATGGTGATTTGGGCATTGATCGGTGTGCTTTGGGGTCCTCGGCGGTGGTCCGATACGGCTGTAAGGTGTCCGTGCATACATCCATGACAATGAATAGGAAATAAATGTAGGGAAAGTAAAAGAGAGAGAGACATAGATTTACGTAGTTCGGCATAATACCTACGTCCACGAGTCTTTTTGGGGGGGGGGAGAATCCACTATAATATGATTGTTTTACAATCTCTCAGTCTTTCATCGTTGCTGTACAATGGAGATTAGAGGTCTATCTTCTGATGGTGACCCTATTGTTGGTGCTCTGGTTGTGAGGTTGAAGAAACTCTAGGGAAAGTTCAAGTTTGGAAGCCCCAAGTCATCTGGTCTCTTCCCTTTATCCTCTGTACCTTCCCTTCTTTATGTCACCTCTCCTTTTGTCCCCTTTTGACACCTTTTCTTCCCTTAACTTTCTGTCCCCTCATTCCTTCTCTCTTTCTTCTCTCCTAATAAGACCCCTTACCTTGGGCTGGGCTTGGAAACCCATTATGGGCCTGTGATATTTTATCCTTGCTAGTTGCCCGCGGTTCTTAAGGCCAATTCTCTCCAAAAGGTCTTGAAAATCTTCAAGATAAAATTTGCGACTGAGGTAGTCCGTAGAAATCTGTAGCAAAATAAATTTTGAGAGTGGGTCCCTAGTTTTTCGCTTGTGTTAAGCGATAAAGATTTCCAAGCGCGAGACTTAGGGGAGATAGGTTTGATTGCGTAAGGTGGGAGTGTGAAGCTCAGCTTCGGCCGGAGACAGGCTCAATCGCTTGAGGTGCAAGCCCAAAGCTCAGCTTTGGCGGGGGGATGTACTCGACCACGTAAGGTGCGAGTGTGGATCTTGGCTTTGGCGGAAGATGTACTTGACCATGTAAGGTGCAAGCACGAATCTTGGCTTGGGTGGTGTACTTGACTGCATAAGGTGCCTAGGAGGCCGAACTTGACCTTTTCCACCTGTTGACTCGTTACGAAAGTGGTGATAAGCCGGGCAACAGAGGTCGGGCAAATAGCAAGATTGAACTTGCCTCTTTGTCATGATGGAGGTTGAGCAGTTCGTAAGATTGGACTTGCCTCGTTGACTCTCGTAGACATGAGGGAGGTCGAGTAGTTCGTAAGACTGGACTCTCCTTTCGTAGACATGAGGGAGGTTGAGCAGTTCATAAGATTAGAATTGCTTTGTTGCCGTGATGGAGGTTGAGCAGTTCGTAAGACTAGACTCGCCTCATTGACCCTCGTTGATGTGAGGGACATCGAGTAGTTCATAAGACTGGAATTACCTATTGGTGCTCACAGGGAAGGTAAGTAGTCGGGCAGTTCATCTGTATGAATGTTAGTTGTTGTCAAGAAGTGTATATTCATCCGACATTTTTGTTTTCGATGGTGTTGGTGAATTTTCATTTTATGATGTGAACTGTTGTTAATATTTTCATTTTTTCTTTTGTGTTAGAGTTTGTTTGTAGTAACTTACACAAAGTGACCAGGGAACCTGTCGATCCTCTTGGTCCACCTTAGGTGGTTGCCAAGCCCATTGACTCGTTCCTATAGGTAACCTGCGCCAGGCTGTTGTGGAGCTCAAAGGCATATTTACTTTGAAGGCTCGTTCTCGAAGGTAACTCGCTGGCAGCGGTTATGTTACAAGTGTGGACACATGGAGTTTATTTGTGGAGATGTTATCCCTGGAGTAATGTTGGGCAGTGTGTAACATTGAACCTGCACTCTGCCATGAGAGCCTCACGGGGGAGGTAAGTATTCGGGTAGTTTGTATAACCGGACCCGCATTTCGTCCTGATGAAGGTCAAGTAATTTGTAAGATTTAACTTGCCCCGTTGACCCTCGTAGACGTAAGGGAAGCCGACTAGAGGTCGAGCAGTTTGTAAGATTGGACTCGGCTTGTTGACCCTTGTAGATGTGAGGGAAGTAGTTGGGGCGCTTGACCATGCTACAAAAGCCAAATTGGTTGTTGTACATAATTTCCAATCACAAGTGTGAGATTTGTGCACATGAATCATCCCGTTGGAGTGTGACGAAGTTTTGAGGCGTGCTTGAGAGGGGCTGATGAGTAGCCATATTTCGGCGATGATGGAGGTCTGAGGTGCACACTTGCATGTTAATGCCAAGAAATCAATTCTTATGGAAAAATATTAGGACGTTCGAGTAGTGCCTGAGTGGAGTTGTGTAGCCAGTATTTCGTGCCATAGGAATGAATTATGTTAGTAAAAAGGAATCCACATAAACTTAGAGAGAGGCAAACTGGGGTGTTTTGGCTGCTATAGCCAAATTTTCTTTGACTGAAATTGTTCGTTGTTGGTTGTTGTTTATTCTCTTCCTCGCTCTTCTTTTCTTTTTTCTTCTTTCTACTTTTTTTTTAAGCTTGTCCAGCGTACGTTGTGCAACTTTGACCACCTAGGTTGACCGTTGCTTGGGATATGTGACCATCACTGTATCCCTCTTGGCCATTGTAACTTCATAGGCTGGTAGTTTTTACAGTGATACTGAGGGACCTCTTGTTTGAGCTCTATGGCTGTGGAGCTATGGCAAGAGAACTACCGAAGTTGAGGAGGTTGTTTTCGATCATTTCCTGTTTGTGCAATTGTTGTCCAAAACGTATATGGTTGTGCAGTTTGTAGCCGAGTAACTTGTGGCCGGGGAAGATATGATTGAGCAGCGTGCGTGCATGGTGCAGTCTGCCTGTTTGCGCTTGGCCAACTTGGGTGGTTGAGTAACTCATTTTCCGAGTAGTCTAGTGGTCGTGAGAGTGTGCTGGCTGAGCCACTAGTGATGGCCAAGGTGCATGGGCGCTGGTGGTGGCGGTCGAGATACTTGTGTAGGGCGAGATGGTGTTGGCTGAGTTGGGATGACGCAGGTGGTCGGGACAGGATGCGTGCATGGTTGAGTAACCTAGGGCTGAGAAACCAGTGGCTAACGAAGGCTAGGATGGTATTGGCCGAGGTACCTAGGGCCGAGAAAGATCCATGGCTAGGAAGCCCACAATGTGGCTTGGGAATGTCTTCTGTTGAGGGATTGGGGACTGGCGTCTTCTGTGGTTGAGGACCACCACGTCAACTATAGAAAATGCTGGAGTGGTGTGGCCATAGGAGGACTTCATAGTCTGCGTGTATCCTTAGCACGCAATGCATGCCGTGTGTGTTGCCTCCGTGGACGGTGGTCGCTCTCGTGGCGACAGAGATCTTTGGCGGCACAAGAGGTGGCTTTCGGCGTGTGAGGGAGGTTGGTGGTGCGGTGGAGGCTGCTAGAGGACTTCACAGTCTATGGGTAGCTGGTGAGGTAGACATCGATTGCATGCGTGGCCCTAGCATATGGGGCATGTCGCCTCCAAGGATGAGGGCCGCTGTTGTAGCGGCAGAAATTACCGGTTGGCCAGACTGGTGGCCACTGGCACCCTTTCCAGGCCTATGGCTGGTGGGTGAGAGACACCTTGGGTGCATCTTACCTTTCATCCTTCTTACTGTTCATGGCACTGTTCTTGCCATGCACAATCATCATGTTCCCTAGTGCATTGAGAACTTAGGTGCACAAGGCACACTTAATCTGTGCCCACGTACGTATTTCGAGTGTAGTGCACCTTTGCTTTAAGTGCATAATGCATTCAAAGTGTATTTGAGTGCAAAGTGCTTGCCTAAGTACCCCCCCCCTTCTTTTTGCACAGTGCACCCAAAGTGCACTGAGCATTTGCAGCTTAAGCAGCGAGTAACTTGGATTTCCTCCTAGGGGTTCATTTGCCCATTTTTTTGCAGTAATGTTTTTCATAAAACTAAAAGTTGAAAGGCCGAGAATACTTATCTGTGAAAATTTCATCTGCTCGTTTGGTGATTATTTAGCGCACTGGAAAATTGTCATTCTCTCGCTTCCGGTGTAGAAAATAACTCGATCCTACAGACAGTGGCAACTATTAATACCTAAAAATAGCACAAGAAGCCGGAAGGGGAGAAAGTGTCATTCCCTCGGCGGTGGTCCGATGCGGCTGTACAGTGTTTGTGTATACATCCATGGTAGTGAGCAAGAAATAAATGTGGGGAAAGTAAAAGAGAGGGAGACATAGATTTATGTAGTTTGGCATAATGCCTACGTCTACGGTTCATTTTTTGGGTGGGGGGAGGCCATTATAATATAATTATTTTACAGTCTTTCATAGTCTCTTATCCTCGTTGTATAATGGAAATCAGAGTTCTATATTCTAATGGTGACCTTGTCATTGGTGCTCTGGCCGTGAGGTTGAAGTAGCTCCAGGGGAAGTTCAAGTCTGGAAGCCCCAAGTTCGTCTAGTCTCTTTCCTTTATCCTCTGCCCCTTCCCTTCTTTACGTCACATCTCCTTTCCTTTACGTCATTTTTCATTTTGTCCCCTCTTGACACCTTTTTTTTCCTAAGCCTTTTCTCTAGGGGTGCTACCCGCACCATGCGGTGCAGGGTAGTCCCCTCCTTGCCCCCCGCCCCACATGGGCAGGGGGTGAGGTTTTCACCCTCGCCCCGCTCCCCGTCCACTTCAATAATGGACTATATTTCACTAGACCCAAAAATTATTCCTAAGTCTAAAAGTGATCAAAAACACATTTGGAGACTTAAATTGTAAATTTAAATTTGTAAATATGACTATAATTTGAAAATTATGTAGTTTTTAAATTTGCTAGTACATATCTTATGTAAGTTCTAGTATAATACAAGAGTCCCACATTACTTAAGTGTGAGACTATTACACTACAACTTACATAAAATATTAAGTAAAAGTTCTACTTAATACATATTACTATATTTATATATAATAAAAATAATAAATATTTATATATTTATATTAAAAAAGAAGAGGTGCGGGGTGGAGGAAAATGCGGGGCGGGGTTGGGCCCTACCCGCCCCCCACCCCCGCTGGGGCAGGGAAGTGGGGTGCACGGCCCCATTGCCCACCCCTACTTCTGTCTCCTCCTCCTTTCTCTCTTTCTTCCCTCCTGATGAGACTCCCCCACTTAGGCTGAGCTTGGAAACCCATTATGGGCCTGAGATATTTTATCCCCTCCACATTGGATAGAGAGATCTGTAGAATCCTCTTTTCCATCACCTTTCAATGAGATTGGAGAAATCTATAATTTCCAAGTTCTTGAAAAAATTATAATTTCAAAACAAGAATATACGGAACAGATTTGTACAAATTTAATTGAGTACTTCTTGTGGAGATTGAAAATCAGTCTTCATCATTAATAAATATGAGAATAGATTCTATTTAGGACTTGCCAATGATTACCTTGGCTGAAGTTACCCTGATGGGGGGGACACTTCAAGTGGAAGGAATGAGGCTAGTTTTCATTATGACTGTTAGTTCAGCTATCTTCTTTTATCATTTCATCTTCAGAAATTTGAACTTCCTTTTTTAATCTTCTGCACTAAGTCACAGTACTTATTCCCAACTCGACATCGTTAATTGACCAAGCGTGATGCATATATGCATAATAAATGTTTTGGCATTTACTGATCTTGTGCTAGGTTCAAATAGACTAGAATAATTTCAGTCTAGTAACGAAAATAACTGCTTAATTGGAATTAGGTTGGACCCTTATAATGATGTTTGAAATTTTTGTTGAACAAGTTTGATATACCATCTGCAATTGCAAAATGCTATAATTTTTTTTGTTACAGTTGCAGGACACTTACACATTCCTAATATGTATTTTTTTTAATCTGCTAGTTATTTGGTGCTCCACGGATTTATGAGAAAGATTCGCACCCTTCAGACAATATATATGAAAATCCCCTTTTCAATTTTTTCAAGGATATCCCTGATGACCAATGGGTCAGGGGAGTGGATTTTACCCCATCATGTTGCATTGGGCAATCTTCTTCATTGTGTTTGGAGCTTCCTTATGGCCACCAGCTTCCAGATTTTGGGGAGAACTTTGCTTATTATAAAGAAAGTGAAGGAAGATATATTCTGGAAAGTGGTTCTACTTTCTCTTGTAATCTGGATCTAGTTCCTATTGTTGGCCCTTCTCCAGGTGTTGATTTACCGTATGATATCTTATTTAAAATTAACTCCTTGGTTCAGAATGGCTGTCTTGCTGGACCAACACTTGATGTTAGGTTTTATCGCTTGGTCAATCCACGTAATATAGACATTGCCCGTATAGAATATGCACTGGAGAAACTCTCTCATATAAAGGAATGTTGCTATGACCCATCGATGTGGCTCAATGAGCAGTACAGAAAGTACCTCAAAGCAAGGCATCCTCCAAAGTCACCTGCTATATCCTTAGACTCTGGGTTGTTTTATGTACGCAGGGTTCAGATAACACCTTCGAAGGTGTACTTCTGTGGTCCAGAAATTAATGTATCAAATCGTGTGCTGCGCAATTTTTCTGATGATATAGATAATTTTCTCCGTGTCTCATTTGTTGATGAGGATTTGGACAAAATGTTTTCAACAGATTTATCTCCTCGGGCGTCTTCTGCAAATGAGGATAGGAAAACTGGAATCTACAAAAGGATTCTTTCTGTTCTCAGAAATGGTATAGTTTTTGCTGGTAAGAAGTTTGAGACTCTTGCATTCTCATCAAGTCAGTTACGGGATAATTCTATATGGATGTTTGCTTCAAGAGATGGGCTTACTGCTGCTGATATAAGAGCCTCGATGGGAGATTTTTGTAGTATTAGAAACGTGGCAAGATATGCTGCCAGACTGGGTCAATCCTTCGGCTCATCCACCGAAACGCTTACGGTTCATGCACATGAAATTGAAATTATACCTGATGTAGAGTTAAAATGGGGTGGAGTCAATTATGTTTTCTCTGATGGAATCGGGAAAATATCCTCTGAGTTTGCGAAGAAAGTGGCTTTGAAATGTGGCTTTAAAGGATCCCATCCATCGGCCTTTCAGATTCGATATGGTGGGTATAAAGGTGTTGTTGCTGTTGATCCAACCTCACCAATGAAATTATCATTGAGGAAGAGCATGTCCAAGTATGAAGCAGATAACCACAAGAAACTGGATGTCTTGGCATTTAGCAAGTTTCAGCCTTGTTTTCTGAATCGCCAGTTGATCACTCTGTTGTCTACCCTTGGTGTAAAGGATAATGTTTTTGAGAATAAACAAAGAAAAGTTATAGAACAACTGGATGCTATACTAAGAGATCCATTGAAGGCACTAGAGGCTCTTGATTTGATGTCCCCAGGAGAGAATACTAACATTCTAAAGGAAATGCTCATGTGTGGTTACAAGCCTGATGCTGAACCATTTCTTGCTATGATGCTGCAGACATTCCGGGCATCGAAATTGTTGGAGTTGCGAACCAAAACAAGGATCTTTATTCCAGATGGAAGAGCAATGATGGGATGTCTAGATGAAACTGGAACCTTAGAATATGGTCAGGTATTTGTACAATTTTCTGGCACTAGACACAGGCAGTGGTTCAATGATTCCATCATGTTTGGTGACCATGGATCCGATCAGCATCTTTTAGTTACAGGGAAGGTGGTAGTTGCCAAAAACCCATGCTTGCATCCAGGCGATGTGCGTGTTTTAAGGGCTGTAAATGTGCCGGCATTGCACCATTTGGTGGATTGTGTTGTTTTTCCTCAGAAAGGATTGAGGTAAATTAATCTCTTAATACTTTTACGACTCTATAGTATTGAATTATGTTTATCAGTCTCCTACGTATTTGAACCTTCGTTTGAATTGTACTTAATTTGAATTATATGACGTGAACTATACCATATGTGCACTGGAGTTTCTTTTTCTTTAATCATTAATAAAATTCATATCTAAGTTATCCAAAAAATAAAAGATTATAGGATGCGAACTCTAATCTTCTTCCATTGTGCCTTCATATAAGAGCTCATATTCAATGATTAGAGGCAAAATACTTTGATGTTATTGATCATTCTGAGCTAGGTTCTACCTTATGGCCACGAGAATTTATTGTCCGGAGATGGTATTCTATCACTGTGACCAATGTGCATAAACTTACATTTCATATTTTAATTGTATTTAGTCGAGTGCGGTGAGGCTTGTACGTGGTCACATATCTTTTTAGCTATGGCCTCGTTTGCTTACAGCATTTTTTCATAATTTTTATTATTCTCTCAAAAAAGATTTCAAAATCAAACCAAACATCTTCAAATATATTTTTTTTGACAAGTAAAAAAGAAAAAGAAAAAAAAAGTACACTATGAAAAGTATGAAAAGTACACTATTTCAACTTTTCATCCAATCATATTGCCCAAACACAAAAATCAAAACAAAAACTACCCTAGAAAAAATATATTTAACAACTTTTCAACTCCACCTCTTACATTCACAAACTCCAATACAAAACATATTTAAAATTCAAAACTTAATAAACGACATCTGAAAATTCTCTAAATTTCTCAAAAATCTTGAAACCAGACATGCTCTATGTTCCTGTCAAGAGTTCTCATCATTTGTTGATGTTTAACCGAACCAATGTTTGTTTATATCCAAGTAATATGGCTCCTAGGGATTTGGTTCAGTGAAAGATAATGACACTTACCATGGTCATAAAAAACAATCAGGATTTTATATTTTATTTTATTTTATTTTTTTCATATGAAGACAGCAATTGAATTATATGTGATTGAATGTAGTTTGTTGTTCTGAAATCTAGTTGTTTGAAAATATTAACATGTTATTATTGGAAGTGCTACTTTTATTTGATTACACTTGTCTATTATTCATGAAAATTTTCCTGTAGTAGACATGTATAACTAATATATAAAATTTAAATGTAATACAAGACCACATCCCAATGAGTGTTCTGGAAGTGATTTGGATGGAGATATCTACTTTGTCTGTTGGGATCCTGAACTTATCCCACCTCGGCAAAACGAACCAATGGATTATTCCCCAGCAAAAAGTATGCAGTTGGATCACGATGTTACAATTGAGGTATTACTCTCTTAGATATATTGCATTGTCAAGTAATTTATGAATGTTATTTTTTTCAGAAAAAATTGTCAGTTATAAAAATTTTCGCTTATGGCAAGCTCTTAGGTTCTTATTCTGCTTTCCTATCAAGATATCTCATTGTTGCACTTCATTAATCATGATCTCTATGTGGTCATTCTACTGATTTTTTGGTGAACGCATTCAAATTGATTCTGACAAAAGATTAAGTTTCCTTTTGAATGTGTTTCTATCCATTCTTTCTACTGGACATACTTGGACGAATGGTGAATTAGGTTATGTTTGGGGGCAAAGATGAGAAATCTCATCTCATCTTTATCTCATCTCATCATTACATCTTTTTCAAATTCTCATACAAAATATAATAAACAATTCAACTTTTTCAAATTCTAATTTAACTTTTTCAAATTTCAAAACAATAATAATATTAAAAAATAATATTTTAAACTTTTATCTTAACACTATTTACAAAAATTTTAAAAATTCTCATATTGAACTTATTCCTTGTTGACTATTCTCTCACTTTCCAAGACATGATTAGGTTTTGATAATGTAGTGTGCAAACAAAAGATTTATATGAGCCCATGAAAAGATTATGGAATATCAGTTGCTTATATTAAATCTTCTGTCTTCCCATTCTGAAAAAAGATTTTTTTACGCTTTGATGTCTATCCAGTGGAAGTTTGTTAGTTTGTGCTGCTTTCGATGGCCATTTAAAATGGGACTTCGTGTCAGGGTTGTGGTCATATATAAACTAATCTCTATATTAACGTATAATAAATGGTAAAGTTGGATTTGGCAGACAATGATAATTGCAAACGACGCAGCTTCAAGAATGTGTGGTAGCTTAAACATTTCAGCATCACACAAGTTGGAATTGGACGAAATCCTTCAAAGCCATTGCATTAACGAGTTGCATTCATCTACAATTTTTTTTTTCTTTTTGCCTGTGAATTCATTGAAATTTAAGCTTCTGCTCAATTTTCTATTAATCCTCATCACTAAAACTCAGAAAGATAGTGATTTCCCCAAATTCCACTGCAAAAGAAGTTCATTTCTTCTGGTACAGGAAGTTGAGGAGTATTTTGTCAATTACATAGTCAATGACAGCTTAGGCATTATTGCCAATGCCCACACGGCTTTCGCGGATAGAGAGCCTTTAAAAGCAATGAGTGGCCCATGCATAGAGTTGGCAAAACTATTTTCAATCGCTGTTGATTTTCCAAAGACCGGTGTACCAGCTGAAATTCCACGTGAGCTTCGTGTCAAAGATTATCCAGATTTCATGGACAAGCCAGACAAACCCACATATGAATCACACAATGTGATTGGAAAGCTTTACCGGGAGGTGAAGGATATTGCTCCGAATAATGCTTCTTTTAGGTCCTTCACTGTAGAAATGGCAAGGCGTTCATATGACCCTGACATGGAAGTTGATGGATTTGAAGATTTTGTCGATGATGCTTTCTTCTACAAAAGCAATTATGATTACAAGTTGGGGAACTTGATGGACTATTATGGCATCAAAACTGAGGCTGAAATTCTGAGTGGGAATATTATGAGAATGGCCAAGGCATTCACTAAGAGAAGAGATGCAGAAGCAATTAATGTGTCTATCAAGTCCTTGAGAAAGGAAGCTAGAGCCTGGTTCAACGAGAAGGGAAGTGGGTTGGATTCTGGAGCTGAGGAAGTGTATGCAAAAGCTTCAGCATGGTACCATGTCACGTATCACCCAAGTTATTGGGGTTTCTACAATGAGGGTATGGATCGAGATCATTTTCTCAGCTTTCCATGGTGTGTCTATGACAAGCTGGTCCGCATTAAGAAGAATAAAACTAGTATTACAAGGGCTCTGAACATGTCTTCTTTGGAGCAACAGTTCAGTCGTGAGTTGCATTTGAGATGAGAAGCTCGCATCGATCGCCGCCTCTGGAACGTTTGATGATCTGTAGCTTGCATTTCTCTTTGACCTTGTTGTGTGTGCATGTGAATAGGAAGGGAAGAATTTAACTCAACTACTTAATATTTGCTTTTATTGCCTAATCTTTCATCATATGTAAATACCTAAAGTTGATGATGAGACTCAAAAGTTGAACGTTTTGTTGTATATGTCGATGGTGTTAAGCTTCTCTTGGTGTATCGTGACTATAAAAGAAGTGGTTTTGAAGGCATCATTTCCTTTGAAGCATGAGGTCCAGGTGTGTTTTATTTTATTTTTTAATTTTATTAATGCAAAGCCAACAATTGACAGTATTACGAGCAATCATCCACTCAGTGGCCCATACGGTGTTGTTTGAGCTACGATTGGTTTGAGTTTGGAAAAATCAATTCCAACCAATTTCCATCGAATTAGAATCACTTAAATTGGGCAATAAAGGAGAAAGGTTTCAATTTTGGACCGACTTCCATTTAATCTCAATCTTCTTAGGACACTTTTTACCATATCCTAGGCATCATCTTCTCATTCAATTACATATACACACACGAAATCGATACCATTTGGATTCGTTTTCATTCCCAATAAATGCAAAACCATATCAATTAATTTCATCTTCTTGGAGCTTTGTATTCAGTCGATAATATTACATTCAGCTGGCATCACTTCTGGGTTTACAACATTACTAAATATTTTTCGGCATTCAAATGATCGGTAGTGTTTTGAGAGAGATACAGAAACAAGTTTGTGAGAGCAGGGACTGGGAGTAACTCTTATCTCTACTTAAAAAGCTGGCATTAGATGCGTTTTAAAGCAATAGAAAGCTGAGTTCCTTTCTGGAATTGGGACTCCAACAGGTTGGAAACTTCATCAATTTTCTTAGAGAATCGATAGAACAAATCATCAACAATCTCAGCTCCAAAATGTTTACTGATCATACCCTCCAGGCCAGCTCTTCTTTGCATCATGCATGACTGCCCACTAATTGGGGCATCAATTCCTGTTCGAGGGTTTTGTAATTCCATTTTCTCAATTCTAAAACACCCATTTCTTTCCACAATCTCTCTCATTTCCTTGGGCGAGGTAATATAGAAAGGCAAGTTGAACAAGTCCACCTGAGCTTCACTTATTAATCCCTGCAAAAATGGTTTAGCCATTTTGGCCTTTAATGTACGCATGCATGAATTGAAATTTGTTCATGAAACAATGTAGAACTAGAAGAGACGAGAGAACATTCAACCTCTACCAAACGGGTCTTCATGTATCAGCTTTCATTTTAGCAATTTAATTTGCCAGATTACTCATATGCTGATTGTTAGTGAAGTTCAGCAAAACTAGTTTTAAGGAACTTCCTCTTAGAATGCCTTGCAATGAAAAAGGTTATATATATATATGTGTGTGTGTGTGCGCGCGCGATTGCTGACATACCTCCTTTGCCATATCCATGAGGCTGGACCCCAGGCAATCAGACATCAATTCGTGTACACTGGATTGGCCCACATTTGGGATAGCTGGCATGATAAGCACCATTATTCCATCCACAACAAGCTCTTTAGCTCTAGCATCAAAAAAGGTTGCCATATCCTCTGCAAATTGGGCTGCATAAGCATGAGCTACTTCATCATCTTGGGCACAAGTATAGCTAATCCTCCCCTTGTTCCATGCTGGAGAGTTCTTGTTTAGCAACTCTTTTGGCACCTCAGAGAGCAATTGGAGTGCGTAAGAGGAATGAACAAAGTGAAGAGAGGATTCGGGGAATAACCGGCCGTGGAAAGACCCTGGCACTCCGGCTGCAAAATATGGCCTTTCGGGTGGAAGAGTAGTAAAGAGGGTATTGAAATTATTGGATGGAATGTCATTGAAAAACACCTGGAACTCTGGTGCATGAGAAGTAAGACCTTGAGCAATGTACTTGTGCTGCACAGCATCTATTATATTTTGCATGACAAGGAAAGTGTTTGGTCCAGCTGAACATCCTAAATCTGCTATACGAAATGTGCTTTTTGAAGTAAAGGAAAACTTCTTTACATCAAGCTTCTCTGCAATTGCATCATCGATCATTACCTTTGCGACATTCATAGATTCTTTCTGAGCTTCTTTCTGCAATATAAGTTTAGTATGTGAATATTGTCTCCTTTTAATTCACACAATCATTATTAACATCTTTATGGCCATAGCCATTACTTGCAGGGTCAAGGCTATTATTCTGAAAATTTATTCAACTTGAAAGTTGGAAAAATGTAGTCCACATAATAAGTTTTGATTGCTTGATGACATTTATAAAGTTTGGCTAATGTAATGAAGGTGATAGAAAATCAAAGTGGCAGGCAAATGAACAGAAACGTCAAGGCCATGAAGATTGAGAGCATATGCTTGGGTTTCAATCCTAAAAAAAAAAAAAAATTGCACAAGAGTCGCGAATCTCCAACAAGGTAAGATACGGGCCCATTACAAGAAAAATGCTTATTTGCTACGAAAATTTGTGTGTTTTTTTTGTTTGTTTGTTTTGTGTGTAAGTTTGAAAAAATTGCAATGATTAGATGAAAAATTTGAAATTGAAAAGTGTTTGTATATGAGTGATGTTTTGGAAGTAATTTATGAGAAATTTTGATATCATCTCATTTTCTAAATAAGCCCTAAATCTTATCTTGTAGCTTCTAAGACTGTTCCTTGAACATTATCAACATTAATGTGTACCATGCATGCATGATTCTATTCTTAAGTAGTATTACCAAAACATTCTTGTGCAACAATATCTCTAATTGATAGGACGAACAAGGAGGAAGAGGAGAGGATATATCGGGAAAAGATCTCTTTAAGTTCTTGTCTCGATCTTGAAAACTTCAAGTGAGAGAGAAATAGATACATACAGGGATGCCACATCATTTATTACTTAGTTAAGCTGCGTAAAATATTTATATGAACAGTACTAATAAATATGGTAAGATTTACTACTTTACGTACGTATAGCTATTTCATTTAGAACCTTTGTAATGATCGGATAAGAACTCAAAGCAATCTGTGATGCACGAACGAAGAAAATGTATGCATGCTTAAGTAGGGTAGAAGTACTTGAAGAAGATGAAACCTTGAAATCTGAGCTTTTGGCGTCAATGTAGGCAGCGTCTCCGGTATTCATTGGATAAGATTTCCGGCACTGATCTTTTTGTGCTATTGCTGTCTTCGATCGCCTCTTTCTTTCCCTATGAGATTCTCTGGTACTTAATTGCTAATTTCCCAGTTTTTTGCATGCCCGTGAGAGCAATATTTTGCCCTTTTTATTTTCTTGAAATTCAAAGGGTAAAAAAAAGTTGGTACTTTGGCATAACGCACGTGGGACGACTATTTTGTTTGCTCTTAATTATCTTCTTCAAATTTGCCGGGCCGACCTCCAACACCCCACCTCACACCGCGCCGCCCCCCCCCCCCCCCCCAAAGCTAATTCCGTGTCTGCCCTGCCTGCTTGCACGCACACACGCACGCACGCACTTTCATTTGAAGACAACACGGAAAGTTAAAATGCGTTTGACTTTCAAATTCAATTAATACAAAGGAAATATAAATGTCATCAATGTAAAGCCATAATTAGTTGGCAACATCGATCAATTCATACCATGACATGTCAGTCTGGTCAAATGGGGAATCAGAACTCTAATTTCAACCCAAATTTCGCACCCATTGGTAATGTTTCTCTTTTCTTTTTTTAATATATTTGTACCTATATTTTCTGTTTTCTTTTTTTAATATATTTGTACCTATATTTTCTGTTTCTCTTTGTTAAACTATATTTGTAGAATAGGTGGAAAGATAAATATTTTAGTCATAAATAGATTATATCAAATATTTTTCAATTTTAAATGTTTAACTTTTTCATTTAATTATTATCTAATCATTATAATTTTTTCAAATTTTTAAACCAAATACAAAAAAACAATCAACCCTTTCAAATTTTAAAACAAAAATTATATTCAAATAATTTTTTAACTTTATAATATTTTTATTCAAATTTTTCTCTTTCATTTTTCAAAAATCAATAAAACATCTTATTAAAAATATTTCACTACTATTCATAAACTATTTTACTACTATTCATAAATATTCTTAGTATCCAAACAGACTCTAAAACTCCTCATAACAATACAATACAAGATATTGCATTTTTTGGGACGACAATTCTTGTCAAAAATATTCAATTTAGGACAAAAAAATGCAATTTTTGGACACAATTTTCATCTCTATTTTGTCTCAAAGAATTTTTGGCGTCCCTAAAAATCTATTTTAGGTACGAAATGTGACTGACTTGTTCAAAGGCATTCAAACGAAATTTTTGACAAAATGGTTCATCCCAAAATACTGTTCGAAAGAATATATTTGGTTCGAACAAACGGGTAACTGTTTAGATGGGTTGGTAATTTAATTCAAATGACAAGAATTTGATTTCTTCTGTTCGAATGAAAAAGTGTTCGAACGCTTTCTTGTTGTTCAAAATCTTGGTTTCTGTTGAAACATAAATAATCTGATTGAACGTCCTTGAAAAAGTTCTAATGAAAATCTATATTCGAAAGGTTTATTGTCCATTCGAATAATGATGGGTTTTGTTTGATAATAATGGTATGCATTCGAATGCTCACACATGCAGAGTATTCTAACATAGTAGTAACCCATTCGAACTGGAGTGACTATTCATTTTCATTCAAATAGTTTTTGTGTTGGTCATTTGAATGGCAGTGGTAATTGTGTTTGATTGTTAATAATTAATGATTATTGTTCGAACTGAAGATTCTTCATTTGAACAGTAATTAATGATACAGTAAATGAAAAATTTAAAATAACAAAACTACATTTAGAAATTATAATTAAAACATCACAATTGTTCAAATGTTGCTTTAAAACATATTCTAAACTTAGTGCAATAAGTCAAAGACATAAAAAGTAGAGAAAATAAGTTCTAAGTTGGCGATGGTATAAAGTTCTGGGACATCATTAACTACATCTATTGAAACATTTTTTGGGATTGAATTTCCATCTCCCTAGGTCTTGTTGTTCTCTTAGTCATCATGCCTCCATATCTGTTGATCTTCCAACTCACGTTGCTTGGACTTCAATTGTTTTATCTCGGGCCTTACTTCCTCAAAGTCTCGACAGTTGTTATTCTATCTACTTTGAGAAGAGGATGAGGTTCAGGAGGAAATTTTCACGAGACGTCCTAAACCTGTAACACCCCGTATTTTAGTGTATTTTAATGAAGGATTATTTTAATTAATTTAAAAATTGATTCTCTTGTTTTAGAATTTTGAGAGTTTTAGAATATTATTTTATAATATTTTAAGTTGTGAAGATTATTTTTTATTGGGCTTTCTTATTGTTAATTATTCTTTTGGATTTAAATTGATCTTTAATTTAAATTGGTTTGTTTATGGATTTTAAAATTATTATTATTTTATTAAAGTATTTCACTGTGTTTGATTAATTTTAATTAGTGATCTGTAATTTAATTCCTCTTTATTTTAAAGGATGTTTTTGTCGGAGTTTAATAATTTATTTTAACTAGTTTTGAGTTTAAATTGATTTATTTAATTTACTGTTTTAAAATAGTTATTTTGAGGATCAGTTATGACCCAAAAGTTGTGAGAATTGGATTTCATTTCTTTTCCTCATCTTTTCTTTTTCTTCCGAATTTTTCTTCTTTCTCCCGCGTTCTCTCTCTCCTCGCCTGACTCCCTCTCTCTTCTCTCTCACGTGTTTTGGCCATCTCCCTCCCAGCACCGCCGCCGGTCGGCCGTGGTCACACCGCCGGTACCACCGGACTCCTGCACCGGCAACCCTGCCCCACAATTTTTAGCCCGAGCCGCACCGTCGTTAGCCGCCGGGAGAGGTGCGAAGCCGCGGCCTTCCCTTCGCCGTTCCGCCGCCGTCCGGCCACCATTAACCACCATCTCTTAGCCACCTCTTCATCGGCCCTCCAGCATCCTTTTAGACCCAACCCCGGCCCCGATCCGTCGCTGGAGCTGCCCCTACGAGCACCCTCTCTGATTCGAGTTTCTCGGCCTTAAACCGCCGTTTCGGCCGCCACCCACGGCCAACCATCACTTCCATTAGCTTCACCACCTCCCATAGGTCCTACCCTACCAATTTTAAGTCTTCGTTTGACCCCGTTGAAATTTGGGTACACTGTGTATTTCGGCCACAGTGTTTTTACACTGTGGAGTTGCTGTTTTGGTGCTTCCAGTTCCTCCGTGATCCTCCATAAATTATTTTAAAGCGCTGTAAGTATTTCTTCAAAAGACTTTTTAAGATTTAAATATATTTTCGCAATAACATGTTTTATAAATGTGATTTGGTTATCTGGTTAGACTGTCTTGGTTATTGGGATATAACTGATAACTGTTGGTTGTTGGTAATTGGTTGATTTCATGGCATTGTGCACGCATGCGTGGATGTGTATTTCTTTAGAAACTGTGTTTTGTAAAAAGGCTTTTCGGGTGTGTGTATCACCCCCAAGCCGAGATGGGTTATTATCTCGGTGGAGCTCCTCTGGGCACTCGGGAGCGGAATATACTGAGTGTCGTCCCCTGGAGCTGTTGCTCAGGATTTGGACCGGATGGTAGCGCTCTCGATCCGACTCCGTGATCTCTCGGGCTGGCGGGGATCAGAGGATGCTTGGCTATGTACGCGGTGGGCGCAGAACTGGGCATCACTCGTGTTGTATCACTCGCACGGTCGCTACCTGTGGTGTGACGAAGGGAGCCAGGGTATGTGGATAGTCCCTAGGAGAGGCCATGGTGCATACGGGTTAAAATTGGAATTAATGTAACTATTCCTGGATATTAATTTGTGCCAAATGGTGATTTTTGGCGTGCGTGGAAAAATTGTGATTTTGCGAGAAATGGTGTTTTTCTCGGGTTTTGGCGTTTGGATCATCATGTGCAAGCATAGTGTTGTTGTTTTAATATATTTATGTCTTGAAGTATTTTGGGTTTTACTTACCTGCGGTACCATTTTCTAGTACCGTAGATTCTGATATTGTTGATGTAGGCTTTGAGGAGGTTGAGTCCAAGGATGCGGCTCCGCCTGAGGAGTAGGGATATTTGGCTATGTTCTATTTTGTATTTATATTTTATTTGAGCTTGTTTTATGAACAAGAAAATTGTATTATGTTGACTTGTGGATTTTGGTACTATTTTTGTATTGTATTAAACTCTGGTACTTAGTTATTTGACTTAATCTTTCCGCTGCGTATTATTTGTTGTACACGTGTTGCATTTCACACACTCGGCACGTGTCGTTGGGGTGCGTGACCGTATTGTCATCATCCCGGGTGTCTCGATTTCTGTGCGTATCTGTGCATGGAAGTTGGGGGCGCCACAAAACCTCTCAAATATCCAGAACGGAGTCCAAGAATTTGAGAAAAATTGTTAATGGAGGATTCATCAGACTCAACATTTTGTCGAAGTAAAACCATCTTCTATTACAAAAAACAAAAAAGAAAAATCATTAGAGGTGTTATAAATAACAAAAATATAAACCATCTTCTATTACAAAAAACAGAAAAGAAAAATCATTAGAGGTGTTATAAATAACAAAAATATTATTAGACAATAAAAATAAATTAAACTTATATAATTTTCTTTTGCTTTGGAATTAGTTCAAAATCCATCGCTACATGTTTGAGATTTAGCATACAATTGGGTCAAATTATAATTAGTAGGACTATCTTGTTCCTGTAAAAAGAAAATATATGTTATAACTTTAAAAACAAATGTGGATATGTTAATATTTAAAGGGGACTAGTATAATGTTACCAATTTTAATGATAGTCGATGAAAAGATCTAGAACTTGCATGATGGTGTATTTTTAAATTTGCTCTATTTGATTTGTTCACGATACTCCATTGTTTCAGAGACTACTAACAAGGAGATGCGATCTTTGTTCAAGGAGCATCATGCACTCTTGATCCAAAACATGGAGAGGATTACTATGCCCATCATGGTTCGACTACGAGAGATTGATGGACACATTACTACAATGCAGTAGGACCTTGATAATCTCACACAATGGTTTTATTTTGTATTGAACATTCTCACTTGAATTTCGATAGTTTTTATTTTTTATATATAGCTAGCTTGTTTGTTATCACAATTAAGTTTTTTTTTTAATTTTTTTTTCTTAACATTCAGAAATGTCAAAAGTGAGTTTCTCTGGAAAGAAAACTTTTTTTATTTGCAAATTTTTATTTACTATAAAAAACTATAAATTTATTTTTCAATTAATTATATTAATTTTTTGGTATGACATATGTGATATATTTTAATTTACCATATATAATAAGTCTGTATAGGTAGATTTTATATCTTTAAAAATGAAATTCATTAGACTCAAATAAGAATTATTTTTAAAATATTTTAATGCCTTTCAATAAATTTTTATAACCACAGTTATTTCAATTTTGCATATCACTATTTGAACCAATCTTTTGAGCTTTCGAGCGATTTATAAAACCGTTCAAACGTAAAATTATTGTTCACCACATGCACAATCAAGTCTCCACAGTACACAATTCACAAAATCTCATCCTCCATCTCCGATTAAATCCCATCCTTTCTCCAATCTCCATTCCGTAAAATATAAATCACAAAAAATAAAACCTTAATTTAGGATTTCTTACCTTCAGCGACGGAGATGAAGACAAAGACACAGAAGGCTACGATGAGGGTGACGGAGACGGCGACAAAGATGCAGATTGCAAAGAGGGACTGGGTGTGATCGAGCGGCGAGCAAGACTCAGAGAGAGAGAGAGAGGGGTAGGGTTAGGGAACTGAGCTCGCGAGGGAGGGGTGATCTATGTTATTAAGTAAAAAAAAAACCAAGCATGAAAACCCAAGCATGTTATTAAGTATATATATTTTATATATACTTATATATTATTATATATATAATATACGGGGCGGGGCGGGGGTCACCCCTATCTCACCCCTGCCTTGGGTGCCAGATGCAGGCAGCGCCACTCGCCTCCCGCATCTGACAAACAAGGTAATCTACCCCGCCACACAGGGGCGAGCCGGGGCAGGTGCCTACTGCTCACCTCTAGTCCTTATGGATGTTCAGTCTAGTTTCTATGGATGTTCAGTCCGGTCCGGTCCAGGAAAAATAATGGATTGGAAATTTCAGTCTACCACCCTCCCAGACCCGACCGATTTACACCCCTAGTATAATCTATTTAGTTTTCAAAAAGTGAGGTATAATTATTCATATTGAGTCACGTAATCACATTCATTTGTTCCGTATAAATCTTTATCTTTTAAACTTAATATAATTTAAAATTTTTAAGCTGGCAATCATTTACGGAAAGGAAAAAAAAATAAAAAAAGGAGCTTTGATTCTTGATCCAATCCAGTTATGAATATTGAATATATATCTCTCAAGTTCTCGATCAAAAAAAAAAAAAAAAAAAGAAGAAGAAGAAGAAGATAAGAAGAAGAAGAAGAAGAAGAAAATTTTACGGTCTCTAGAGGGAACTTTACTCATATTTAGCCAAATAATCTACTTGATCTATTGTATACCTCATTAAATAAAAAAGTACATAAGGTGAATTAACAAAATTATTACAATTTCTTTGAAGTTTCACTTTTATGGAAAACGCTTTGAAGTCCTCCGGACCGAAAAACACTAATGGGATTGGGCATTCGAATTTTCTCACCTTAGGGATTCTTTTTGGGGAAATGCTTTGTATCCCGAGGATTCCTACGGCCAAATTCAAATTTTAGTTAATGTTATATGAGTTTGTATTTGTCTGTTTCATTCAAATCCAATCACTACATTAGATTATCTATTTACTCACTATATAATAATAAAATATTATTAATTTATTTTTATCACATCTTGTAGTTCAATCAATTAAATGTTAATAATAATTATATTATAATTAAATTAAATTAATATTTATCACATTTATTAAATATTAAATTAGTAATATTAATAATAATTATATTCTACCTAATATTAACTAATTTATTAATTTTATCACATTTTATATTTAATTATAATAAATTGAACCAAATTTCTAAATTACAAAAAAGACCTACATATTACGTAAGATGAGTGAGAAATGAATATTATAGTGTTTGGCTAAGTTACTGTACACCCATATATTTGGTGAGTTAATGTAGTTAATGTCTAAATTTATATAGACATGCCTAATTCAATGTGGGGTGTTTTAAGTGTCTTGTTAGCTAAATTTGGTTAAAGTTGTATTTTAGCCATGCCAATGAGAGTGCTCTTAGTATATAATTTTGTGAATATTTATTTACTATATTTTATAACTAATGTTGCATATATATTTTGTTTTTAAAATTTAAGGTTGATATTGTCTTATAAGGGATGTAAGTGTGGCAGACTTTGTCAACCTTCCATCCAAACAGTTCGGGAGGGGACTATTTTATTAGATCGTTAGGTGAAGATTTCTGACTTCCTAACTGTTATCTGGGAGGGTTATTCATTGACATCAATCTTAAATGATCGTGGTTGAGCACCAATCCTAGATCAGAAGAATGAAGCATGGGACCTTGTGTCTTATATTGACATCGTCTTTAAGTTCTATAAAGAACTCGGCAGGGCCAGCCCAGATGACGGAGGGACATACAAGATCTCTATCTGAGGAGTTTCAGTTATATTTTCAGCAGACGGGCTTGTTGATTTATCGGTATTCCTAGACTACGCACTACATATCCGAATGTGGTGCCTAAAGAGTCTCCAGTTTCGGGTGATAGGGAGACGACTGAAGACGAGGGATCAGTTTATAAAGATGAGCACAATGCCCTCACCGATCATGAGGTGAGGGACTTGGTTGTTGGTCTAGATGCTCCTCTGTGTGATGGGACGAAAAGCATCAAGCAGACAGATCTATCTGCTTTCTTCAAGATCATGAATTTGATTATCACCAACAATATTGACCCTTGGCCGCACAAGACAATGGTTGGCATGTATCAGACGAAGTTTATGATATGCATCGCTTGTGGCGTTCCTATCGACCTAGTGGTGTATATATTCAATAGGATTCGGTCAGAGATTCGGTACATTACGACGAATATATTGCCATTTGGATCCTGATCACCTAATTTCTTCTACATACCAAGGTCATGCCAGATATTGCCAAGTATGTCTGGGAGATAATGGGACCGATCAACAACTTCACCATGTCACGAAGCATGAGACACTCAAGACTTCGTCTTCGTAGACCTATTCCAGACCCGGTTGATACTTAGAGAGATGTACAGCCAGGAGATTGTGGAGTATCAGTCTGTGAGACATCCATGTAGGCAAAGACATCAAATACCCTTGCTAGATTTATATATAATTTCTCACAAAAAAAATCATTTGAATATTTACCTCAACACTCAAATAGAAATTCTCATACCGTACTCAAACTCAGTTCGAACGAGAAACCTAAATTCAAACAATGTCTAACCTGCCCCACCACAATTGTATAAATTTTCCCGCCACAAAAACTGTTCGAACACTTAAGACAATATTCAAATGTAAAATTCCATACCGTTTGAACCGATTACAATATGTTCAAATGGTTGTGTTTTGGATGCTATATCTACTCTCAGAAATTGTAACTCAAATAGATATTTATCTGTTCAAATGCGTAAAATTATTTTCATGTTTTGGGACGAAATTTATAATTAGTCTCAAATAACTACTTTAGGGATGAAATTTAATTCGTCCCTAAAAGTTGTTGTCTCTAAAAATCAAATTTTAAATTACACCACGTTTCTTTTTTCAAGACAATACTAGATTTAATATGTGATGTTATATGCTATAAAAATAAACATTTTCTATCAAAATGAGTCCATTTCTACCACAAACAACTAATAATAAATAGTTAGTTTTCTTATAGCAGTGGCACCCTAGGTCTTAAGCTAACAAGAGCACTTAGTCACAGGTATGCCATACATATGAATCCAGGTTATAATGCATGTGGTGTTACATGCAGTATGTTTTAATTAGCAATATATGCCTAGCATGTTATCATATTCTATATTTGCAGTGAAGAATAGTCACCAATTACTAAATACCAGAGATATTAAAAACTTCAACAAAAAAATCATGTCACCTTCATGTTCAATACTGTTCACAAGATTCAACCCAAAATTGAACATAAATATATAGCTACCTATTTATAGGAAGCAAAACATATTTGAGTATGATTGTACAGACCGACGAGACTGACCATCGCCAAGTGGAACCAGCTATTAGAGTTTAGAACCGGTCGAAATAGGTGGAGAACTGGTGGGCCAACGGTAGGAAATTGTAGAAATCGATGTCGCCCTGTTCAATCCTAGTTTAAACCATGTGCAAATTGTTGAATTGGCTAGTATAATATATATATATGTATATATATAATTACATATATCTTATGTAAAATGATGTCGTTTTACTTAAGTGATCTAAACGGCATCGTTTTACAACTTGCCCAACTAGCCTTAGACTGTGCGGCAAAGGAGTGGAAGCAGAAGGAAGAAGTTGAGGAGGGCCTTATCAACTTGATAATATCCCAGGGCAAAATTGGCGTTCTTCACATTGAGGCCTCCCTTGCTTCCGAGGCGAGGGAGGTGTTGCAGCAGTCCCTTGACAAATGCCAGTTGGAGCTTGAGCGGCTGCAGGCCAATAACCTGGAGCTGTGCCAACAACAAGACTCTGATAGCTGGACGAATAAGTGGCTGATGAAGCAAGTCGAAAATGCCAATGAGTCTTTGACGAAGAAGAGGAAAGCCTTGAAGGAGGAAATGAAGCGAAAGAGAGAAGCGAAAGCCGCCCAGGAAGAAGCCAGGCAGGTTCTAAAAGCTCAGGAAGCTACCATTCGTAGTTTATGGGAGGAGTTGTCATATGTCTGTGGTATCGGCGATGATGCGTGGCACGTTGGCTATAATGATGGCTTAGACTGGATGAAGACTCTCATTCTTCAGAACCCCCAGTATGACCTTAGAGTCTTGAACACAGGGAATTTTCCTCCACATCAGGAGTCTTTGAAGCGGAGTGGTCTTCTCGGGAAGGGCATAGTTCTGAAAGGCCTTGGTGATGACCCGACGGTGAATGATCCTGCCTATTGAGGGCAGAGTTCCCTGCATATCTTCTTGCTCTTCTATGCTGTTGTTTTCCGAAGCCTCCACCACATTTTTCTGGCAGATCTCCTTGCCCTTTCTTTGTTGTTGTTGTCCCGAGCTCCTTCTCCTCGTTTTCACCCTTTTACTTACGAGGCTCGACTTCAAAGCCATTCCTATCCACGGTCTTCACTTCCTCCAACAGTTTCTCTTACCTCTCCATGGCTGGTGGATGGTTTCAGGTGGCTCCAGAGTAATGTCTATCACCGTACGACTCAATTAGTTGTCTCATTATATCCTTGTTGATTTTTAGAGGTAATCTCGAGCGTTATCGACACATTGTAGTGATGGAGATCTCTGTCTGTCACTTTCATGGAATATGATTTGATCGAGCTCGATTGTGATGAGTCACCTTGGGTCATACCCAGCTCCCTGCTGCTCTACGATCTCATATTTTAACTTTTTCCTTGTAGATCTACAGCTTTGTGTTGCGACTTGTTCCTTGTAGATCTACAACTTTGTGTTGCGACTTGTTCCTTGTAACTCTGTGGCTTTTTGTTGTAACTTGTTCTTGGTAATTCTGTGGCTTTATGTTGTAATTTGTTCCTTGTAACTCTGTGGCTTTATGTTGTAACTCTCGACGATTAATATAATATTACTTTCTTGTTGACTATATCTGGCTATGTCTTTTTTCACATTTTTCGCTGTTCTTCTTTTCTCTTTTCCTTTATTTTTATTTTTTGTTGTTGGCCAGCCTGAGGGGAACTTTTCTGCGAGGATTTGCCACACAGAGCTTTTGTGGTCCAACCCGCTAGTGCTCGGCCCATGTCTGGCGACCACGCTAGCAGGCGGTCTTCCTGCTTGCACCCTTTTTGTCAGTCTTTACCATGTAGCCATTCTTCCAGGGCATTAACGAATTTTTTTAATGGGGCAGGTGTTCTTCACATTCTTCTTTAGCATAGATTTGTTCTTCGGGTAGCCGTGAGGCAAATCCCGCTCTCCGCTACGAGGAGTCAAGACGACCTTAAGCTCGACCTGCCTCCTTGGCCCATGGGGAGGTAAATTGTCCGGTTAGTTCGGAATTGTGGTTGTCTTCCATCATTAGCATAGATTTATTCTTTGGGTAGCCATGGGGATGATCCCGCTCTCTGCCGTGAGGAGTCAAGACGACCTTGGGCTCGACTTGCCTCCTTGGTTAGCGGGAAGGCAAGTAGTCTGGGTAGTTTAGAACTGTGCCCGTCTTCCTCCATTAGCATTCTGTATCTGTCCTATTTGGAAACAAGAATCTTATCATTATTTTGCTTTTGGTCACAGAAGTTAATGTCGTAAAGTTGGGTTCTTCAGTCAAGGCCGTATAGTGCTTGTTATTTTCTTCCTTCCCACTACTGCCTGTGTTGCCGACATCCATGTCGATGATGTCTGCGTCTTTCACTTCATTATTTGAGCAGTCCATGGACTTGACTTGCTCTTCGTGGGGGAGAGGTCGGAATGCCTCATGCCAATCTGCTTCTTTCACCCTCGAGGAGGTAATTCAGACAGCGACATGGCTGGCCCTTTCCTATGCTGCGGTGGGGGTCGGAGTAAGTATTTAGGTAGTCTTGCTAAACCCGTTCTCCTTCGCTGGAGGAACAAAGTGGCCCTGGGCTCATCTCATCCCTTTGTTTTCCGCGGGAGGTAGGTTGTTGGGACAGTCTATTTTGGACCCGTTCTCGCCCGTTGATGCTGCAGGAAAGAGTAAGTTTGGGTCAAGCTGGCGCTGATCCCACACTTCGTCGCATCTGAGGTTAGGATAATTCATTCTGTGGGCCGTGGGGCTGATCCCGCTCTCCACTGCAAAAGAGATAAGGCAACCTTTAGACTTACCTTTCCCTATGGTATCCCGCAGAGAGGTAGGTTGATCGGGCAATCTATTACTGAACTTGGTCCCACCTGTTGACGCTTAAGGAGGAATGTAACTTTTTATCTTCAGGTGGCCAAGGACTAACCCACACTCATTTGCGAGAGGGATAAGGCAACTTTTTAGGCCTGCCTTTTCCTTTCTACCTCGCGGAGAGGTAAGTTGCCGATGGAGTTCCCGTTAGTGGAGTTGACTTTACTGATGAAAATTGTTGATTTTGTAGGAGAGGAGTTCCCTTGACGGGTTATGTTATGTTCCTGAAATTAGCCATTGAAATACAAAACTTCTTTTATTAGGGCCCATGATGGGTGCATGAAAACATATAAATTTATGACAATGAATCAGCTTAGCAATAAAATTATCGTAGATACTTGGCGTTCCAAGGGTGTGGTAGCTCGTTTCCTTGGGAGTCTCTGAGGTGGTAAGAACCTGGGAGATTTGTGGCAACGACCACGTAAGGGCCCTTCCATCGGGGCCTAGCTTTCCCTCATCCCTTATTGTTGTTCCTGTCTCTTTAAGTACGAGATCTTCGACCTTGAATGTTCTCGAATGCACGTGCTTGTTGAAGCATCTCTCGACCCTTCTTTTGTTGGCCACAGTTCTTATCTCAGCTTCTAGTCGGACTTCGTAGCTGTTCTTCTAGTCGTCTATTGTTAGACTTTGGTTCGAAGTGCTGAACTCTATAGGTGGCGATTCCTATCTCTACGGGCGGCATCGCCATGTGAGAGTAAATGGGGTCTCCCCAGTCAACATTTTTACTATGACCTAGTAGGCCCATAGAATGGTAGGGAGTTCTTCTGCCCACATCTTCTTTCTGTCATAGAGCCGCTTCTTGAGCATTCCCATTAGTATTTTGTTGGTCACCTCAGCTTTCTGGTTAGACTGGGGGTGTCCTGGGGATGGGTACCATAATTCAACCCCCAATTCCTGGCGCCAATTATGGTAGTGATCAGAATTGAATTGCCTCCCATTATCCGATATGATGGTATGCGAGATGCCAAACCTGCAAACTTTTGACCTCCACAAAAACTGTGTGATGTTGTTTTGCTGTGATGGTTGCTAAGGCCTCAGCTTCAACCCACTTGGTGGAGTAGTCTACATCCACCACTACAAACTTAACTCCTCTTTTGCCAGGGAGAAGTGGGTCGACCAAGTCGATTCCCTATTGGGCGAAAGGCTAAGGTGATGTGATTGACGCCAATTTCTCTGGTAGGCAATGGGGCATCCTGGTGTATTCTTGGCACTTCTGACACTTTCGCGCATAGTCCTTGGCATCCCGCAGGGCTTGAGGCCAGTAATAGCCTTTTCTCATACCTTTCCAGCCAACGCCTATCTTTCTGAGTGATTCCCACAAATCCCTTTGCGAATTTCTGCCAACACATACTGCACTTCTTCTAGGGAGATGCACCTCAAAAGAGGTATCGAGTGCCCCCTCCGATACAGAACTCCCTCGATTAGAGTGTAGCGCACTGTTCTATTTCTGATCTTCCTAGCCTCCTGTCTGTCCTTCGGCATCTCATTGGTTTCCAAATATCTGATTATGTCTTTCGCCTAGTCTGGGGCTCCGGGCAATATTTCCATTACCTTGATTCCCACAACAGGTACTTCCACAGTTCAGATCACTGTTTGCTCTAGCAGGGGGATTCTTCTGTCTAGACCCCACATGCGCCAACTTGTCAGTTTTCAGATTTTCTGTCTTCGGCACTTGTTGAATCTGGAAATACTTGAAATGGGGGCATTTGGCCTCTACTAGTGCTAAATATTTCTTCAATTTTTCGCTTTTGACAACAAAATCTCCTCGCACTTAATTTACCATGACTTGAGAATTGACCCATACTTCGATCTTGGTGGCGCCTAAAGACTTGACTACCATTAGCCCTGAAAGTAGTGCTTTGTACTACCTAGTTGTTCGTCGTTTTAAACACCAACTTGATGGTGTAATTGTATTCCTCTCTCTTCGATGTGATGATATGCACTCCCACTCCCCCTCCCACTCGGCAAGATGAGCCATCAACGAATACTTGACAGGGTTTTACAAGAAGTGCATCATCGTTCTCTACAGGAAAATCGGTAAACTCAATGAAAAAATCCGCTAGCACTTGCCCCTTTATAGTGTTTCACGATGCATAGTCGATGTCGAACTCACTCAATTCCACTGCCCAATTCATAACCCGGCCAGAGGCGTCCGGTCATTGTAGCATCTTTTTTAGGGGGTTTTTGTGAGGACCCGTACTGGGTGAGCTTGAAAGTACGGGCATAGCTTGCGCGTAGTTACTACTAGCGCAAAGGCCAGTTGCTCTATGCGGGGGTACCTGGCTTTGCCCCCCCTAATATGCCCAACTGGTGTAGGAGATCGGCCTTTGGACCCTTTCCTCTTTACGTACCAACGCTGAGGAGGCGGCTTGAGGGGAGACTACCAAGTATAGGGTTAGTGTTTCCCCACACTGGGGTTGTTTGAGGAGCGGTGGGCTCATGAGATACTTCTTAAGAGTTTCGAATGCCTGGTCGTACTCGCCATCCCATGCTTGTGCTTTCTGCAAGACTTTGAAGAAAGGTAGGCATTTGTCAGTGGATTTTGACACGAACCTATTGAGGGCGGCCACTAGCCTAGCTAGCCTTTGTACCTCGTTTATGTTTCGAGGTGGGGCCATGCTGAGGATGGCCTTCACCTTCTTAGGGTTGGCTTTATTTTGCATTCAGAGACCATGAATCCTAAGAACTTTCTCGATCCGACACCAAAAACGTATTTTTCCTGGTTCAGCTTCATTTGATACTACTGTAGAATCGTGAAAGCCTCCCTTAAGTCGTTCAAGTAGGTACTTTGGCATAACGCACGTGGGACGACTATTTTGTTTGCTCTTAATTATCTTCTTCAAATTTGCCTGCAGCTTTGATATTGCTAAATATTACAATGTCATCTACTTGAATTGTTACTAAATTTTAAATAATTTATTTGATGTACAAGCCCCCCCAGCTAATTCCATGTTGAGCTGTGCTACGGATCAGCCATTGTTCACGGCTGATCCGTAGCACACCTAACGTGTCTAACTTTTTTTTTTTGGTGCAAAATGCACCAGACCTTCTTCTACCCCTTTCTCTCTCATCACCTCTTTCTCTCTTCCTCTCTCTCTCATCAGCTCACTCTCCAGCGTCTCTCTCATCAGATCACTAACCTTTTTTTCTTTTTTTTGGTGCAAAACGTACCAGACCTTCTTCCACCCTCTCTCTCTCTCATCAGCTCACTCTCCACACTCTCTCTCATCCCTTGTCTCTCTCTCTCTCTCCTCAACTCTCTGACATCTCGGCTCTCTCATCTTCTCTCTCTCTCCTTGACTCTCTCTCTCATCAACTCTCTCTTGCTCGGTCTCTCTCTCTCATCAGCTCTTTCTCTCTCATCAATCTTTCTCTCATCAACTCTCTCTCTCTCGCTCGATCTCTCTCTATCCTTAATCTCTCTCATCAGTTCTCTCTCTCATCACCTCTCTCTCTCTCGCTCGGTCTCTCATCCTCGCGTATCTTACTCTCATCAGCTTTCTCTCGTAGCCGTTGATTTTGACTTCATGTGAATGATTTGGATGATCATACGTAAGGTGTGTGTTGGCTGCTCTCCAACAGGGGCTGATGTAAAGTATTTTTCTTCTATGTTTGCCCTGCCTGCTTGCATGCATGCACGCACTTTCATTTGAAGACACCACGGAAAGTTAAAATGAGTTTGACTTTCAAATTCAATCAATACAAAGGAAATCTAATGTCAATGTAAAGCCATAATTAGTTGGCAACATCGATCAATTCATACCATGACATGTCAATCCGGTCAAATGGGGAATCAGTGCTCTAATTTGAACCCACATTTCACACCCAAGGTAGTTTCCGGTGGTGCTACTTTGCCGTTCAGAATAATCCATTGCAAGTTACAGTTAGGTTAAAATGATTTATTTTATTTTATTTTATTATTCATATTTTTTATCATATTAAAATATTTAAAAAATAAAAAAAAAATACATTAATAGTCACTTGCTTAACTATTAAGTAAAGAAAAAATTAAAAAAAAATTAAAATACATGAAGTATCAAAATAAGGTATTAAAATAAAGTGTCAAAGTAACGTTATTCTTTCCTTATTTCATGCAGTTTGTTTTGAATTTCTGAAGGTCTTTTTTTTTTTAATATATTTGTAAGTATATTTTCTCTCTTTTTTTTGTCCTTTTCAATTTCTCTATGTATAATCGCTCTTTGTTAAACTATATTTGTAGAATAGGTAGAAAGAGAAATATTTTAATCATAAATAAATTATATTAAATACTTTTTAATTTTAAATATTCAACCTTTTCATTTAATTATTATTTTAATCATTACAACTTCTCAAATTTCTAAAAAAAATACATAAATAAATAAATAAACCTTTGAAATTTCAAAAAAAAATTATATTCAAATATTTTTTTTAACTTTTTAATATTTTTATTCAATTTTTTCTCTCATTTATCAAAACTCAATAAAATATCTTAATTCAAAATATTTCACTACTATTCATAAACTATTTTACTACTATTTACAGATATTCTTAGTATCCAAACGGCCTCTAAAACTCCTCACAACAATACAATAAAAGAGATTGCATTTTTTGTCCTAAAAAATTTTTGGAGACAAAAGATTTCATCTCAAAATTTTTTTGATGTCCCTAAAATAAGTTTTAAGGGATGAAATGTGACTGACTCGTTCGAATGCATTCCAAAAATTTTTTGACGAAATAGTTTCATCCCAAAATATTGTTCAAACTGAATATATTTGGTTCGAACAAATGGGTAACTGTTTAGATGGGTTGGTAACATAAATAATCTGATCGAACATTTTTGAAAAAGTTCTAATGAAAATTTGTATTCAAATGGTTTTTCTAATAATGATGGCTTTTGTTTGAAAAGAATGGTATGCGTTTGAATGCTCACACATGCAGAGTGTTCAAACGTAGTAGTAATCCATTCAAACCGGAGTGACAATTTCATTTTCATTCAAATGGTTTTTGTGTTGGTTGTTTGAATGGCGGCAGTAATTGTGTTCAAATGTTAATAATTAATGATTATTGTTCGAATCGAAGATTCTTCATTCGAACAATAATCAATGATGCAGTAAATGAAAACGTTAAAATAACAAAATTACATTTAGAAATTATAATTAAAATGTCACAATTGTTCAAATGTTGCATTAAAACATGTTCTAAACTTAGTGCAATAAGTCAAAAGACATAAAAAGTAGAGAAAATAAGTTCTAAGTTGGTGATGTCATAAAGTTCTGGGACATCATTAACTATATCTGAAACATTTTTTGGGATTGAGTTTCCATCTCCCTAGGTCTTGTTGTTGTTGTTCTCTTAGTCATACCTACATATCCGTTGATCTTTCAACTGACATTGGTTGTACTTCAATTGTTCGATCTCGAGCCTTGCTTCCTCAAAGTTCCAACATTTGTTATTCTATCTACTTTGAGAAGAGGATGGAGTTGAGGAGGAAGGTTTCACGCAACATTCTAAACCCCTCAAATATCCAGAACGAGATTCAAGAATCTGAGAAAAAAACCTCAACATTATTAACGGAGGATTCATCAACATTTTGTCGAATTGAAACCATCTTTTATTACAAAAAATAGAAAATAAAAATCATTAGAGGTAGTATAAATAACATAAATATTATTAGGTAATAAAAATAAATTAAACTTACATAATTTTCTTTTGCTTCGGAATTGGTCAAAAAACTATCACTACATATTTGCGATTTAGCATACAATTGAGTCAGATTATAGTTAGTAGGACTATCTTGTTCCTATAAAAAGAAAACATATGTTATAAGTTTAATAACAAATGTTGATATGTTAATATTTAAAGGGGACTAGTATAGCATTACCAACTTCTTTGATTGTCCATGAAAAGATCTAAAACCTACATGATAGTGTATTGTTAAATTTGCTCTATTTGTTTTGTTGACGGTACTCCATTGCTACAAGAAAATAAATAACTTTATTACTATATTTGTTTCATGCATCTAACATATAACAGAATGAAAGATAGTAGCGAAATTACTTGGTATGCTGGATCTTCAAACATATCACAAAGTTTCTCCCATTCTTTTGGGCGCATGTTTTGGAATGGGTTCTAGCGCGCCTCTATTGCACTATTAAACTTTTGATTGTGTGCATTTTATCTATCTTTATACCTATGGAATGCATTATTCATCAGCTCATTAGATATGGGCTGATAACGACTCGTTTACGTTTGATATTCGAGGAGTCATTATTAGTATCTCAGCAGACAATATCAATGAGCTTCTCAGCATCCCTTGTGAGGTAGGTGCATACCGTGCATTGCCACCTATTTTAGGGACAGATGGTGGCAATGATACTGAGGATGAGGCTCCAACATATGATGAGGTTCGTCGGTTGATAATAGATGATCCAGCTCCTCACATGATGGCAACAAGGTTATCAAACATGTTGATTGTTGAAGCCTTCTATCACATTCTAAATTTGATTGTCTCACATCATATCGATCCAAGAAAGCACAAGACATATTTTGACAACGAATGAGCTTGACTAATGTTACAGATAGCACGAGAAGAGTCGATTGATCTGCATCTATACTTCCACATCCACATCCAATATGAGTCATAGTATTTGACTAAAGCTAGTTTACCCTATGCATTGATAATCTCCAGCCTACTAGTTAAATCGGGGTTGAGTGTGCTTTTGATAGAGTCAATGAAACCACAGATCGGGCCACTTAATATGATAACTTTCAGCAAGAGCAATGACCATTTGTGAAAGACTCGCATTAATGTTACGGTGGCACGCAGTGGCACTGGGCATGATCTAGCTCTTACAGATGTCGATGCTGATACAAAGGCTGCAGGGACTACTACCAAGGAGATGCGATCTTTGTTCAAGGAGCATCACACACTCTTGAGCCAAAACATGGAGAGGATCACTGAGCCCATCATAGTTTGACTACGACACTACAACAGAAAGCGATTTTTCCTGCTATTAATTTCGTCCATATTACCCACATTTAATGCCACAAATGTCTTATTCTGGCATTGTCAACTCCTAGCATTCTCATCATAAATAACTGGCCCAAGATACTACTATATCTTGCGATCTCATTTTCTGTCCAAAAAAGTACTTTTTCTGGCATGAGCTTGTTCCCACATAAAGTGTACATTTGGCCGGAAATAGGTGGTCTAGCAGTTGTACATTTCACCAGGAAAAAGTTTTAATGGTAACATCTCTCGCCACATTTGATTATTTCTATCCATAATATACGGTTGGAAATGAGTATTTCCTGTGAATTATTTGGGTCGAATATGCATATTTCTGGTGATAGTGGCTTGCAGGAAATGTATTTCCCATAGTGGATTTCTGTCCATAATACCTGTGCCATAATTAACCTTATTCCTTTTGTAAGCAAATTGTATCGTCAGAAATAACTTTTTTCAAACGATTTGTAATTGTGAGATTTATGGAGTTGTGGCATATATAGGTCCTTCATAAACACACAACACCGATAAAAACTAATTCACTAGAAATAAGTATTTTTTACAGTAACTCAATCGTCAGAAATGTCATGAACTAGATCATAATGTTGGACATCCAAACAAGCCTTAATAATCTCACACAATAGTTTTATATTGTATCGACTTTTTGTTTTGTATTGAACATTGTCACTTTAATTTCAATAGTTTTTATTTTTTATATATAGCTAGCTTGTTTGTTATAAAAAATAAGTTTTTTTTTTTTAAAATTTTATTTTCATACCATTTAAAAATGTCAAAAAATGAGTTTCCCTGGAAAGAAAACTTTTTTTATTTGCAAATTTTATTTACTATAAAACCTATTAATTTATTTTTCAATTAATTATATTAATTTTTTGGGACGACATATGTGATATATTTTAATTTACCATATATAATGAGTCTGTATAGGTAGATTTTATATCTTTTAAAAATGAAATACAATAGACTTAAATAAGAATTATTTTTAAAATATTTTAATACCTTTCAATAAATTTCTATAACCAAAGTTATTTCAATTTTGTACATCACTATTTGAACCAATCTTCTGAGCTTTCAAGTAGTTTCTAAAACCATTTAAACGTAAAATTATTGTTTGAACGCAATATCAAACACCCTTCTAGATTTATATATAATTTCTCGCAAAAAAAAAAAAATCCTTTGAATATTTACCTCAACATTCGAATTTAAAATCTCATACCATAAAATGGTCTAAAACTCAGTTCGAATGGAAAACTTAAGTTTCCTCCCCCACCACAATTGTATAAATTTTCCCGCCACAAAGACTCTTCAAACACTTATGACAACATTCGAATGTAAAATTCCTTACCATTTGAACGATTACACTCTGTTCAAAGGTTCTCTTTTGGATGCTATATCTTGTCTCAAAAACTGTAGTTCAAATAGATATTTATCTATTCAAACACGTAAAAAAAATTTTCATGTTTTGGAATGAAATTTAGAATTAATCTCAAATAACTACTTTTAGGGACGAAATTTAATTTGTCCCTAAAAGTTGTTGCCTCTAAAAATCAAATTTCTTGTTGCAATAACACCATGTTTCTTTTTTCAAGACAATACTAGATTTAATATGTGATGTTATATGCTATAAAAATGAATATTTTCTATAAAAATGAGTTAATTTTCACCACAAATAACTAATAATAAATACTCATTTTTCTTGTAGTAGTGGCACCCTAGGTCTTGAACTAACAAGAGCACTCAGTAACAAGTATGCCAGACATATGAATCCGGGTTATCATGCATGTGTTGTTACATGCAGTATGTTTTAATTAGCAATATATGCCTAGCATGTTATCATATTCATTATTTGTAGTGAAGAATAGTCACCAATTACTAAAGAGTTCCTCTTTGGAACAGAAATTCCTACGTTGTGGGTTTAACGACAACCAATAATATTTTGACACATTAGACTCCCTTATAATAAACTTCTGCACTGCATCACAGCATATCAAAACAAAACTCCATCCCACCCATGTATGGAAGTAGATATGCTCATTTTCTTCAATTAATCCCTTTCAGTCTATTCGAGTTTTCGATGATGGCTTCGATTTTATTATCCTCTCCCCTACTACATCTCTTGCGTACTCTGCTTCACTGTCTTTCATAAAAACAACCAGTCCTCTATTTCGATCTCTGAGCAGTGTGTGAAAGGAGGTCCTACAATTTCCTCTCATTTTTATTATCTGGGTCTTTCCCTTTTCTCAGAGCCAAGCTTTATCATTAAGTGGGTCTCTCGTGCAAAAGGTTGTTCTATTTTCCTCCAATCAAAACCATATAATCAGGGTTCGTAGAAAATAAGGACCCTTTGATTTCGCATTAAGTCCTGTTGAAGTGAGCTTTTGGTGGCTTTGAAAATGAGGTTTGTCAAATTTTTGCTGAAAAGTTGAATCTTAGGGTCACAGTGATTTTATTGATGTGTGTTTTTGCTCTTCTTTTGGAGGTTGTGTTTGGACTCTAAAAAATCAGATATATTTTTTTGACTTTACGAATTCTAAAACTAAGAAAAATGAAACTATCCATCTCTGTATAGAATGGAGGAGACTCATCAAGCAGGCCATTGATTCAAGGTACTCCCTTGCGGCTTGCATCTGCTCAACATCGGATGGAGGAGAGTGAGAGAGAGAGAGAGTGGGGGGGGGGGGATATTTTTTTTTCTTCCTCTACAGTGCGGTCTACCATTAAGAAAATGTGGGATCTATGTGGATGGCCCCTATTGGATGCCATTGTTTGGAGTAAATCGGATGTACGTGTGGGAAGATATTCTCATTACTAAATACATGATATATTAAAAACTTGAACATAAAAATCATGTCACCTTCATGTTCAGTACTGTTAACAAGATTCAACCCAAGATTGAACATAAATATATAGCTACCTATTTATAGCAAGCAAAAAAAATTTGAGTAGGACTGTTGTAACACCCCAGCTCCCCAATAAATACATTTGTAGAATTTTCGGGGAACTAGTGTGCAACTAAACTTGACTAAAATTTTTTCTTTTAATGACGCGCCAGATGCAAAAGATTGTATAAATAAAACAAACTTTATTAAATACTTAAAATCCTAAATAGAGTTTATGAAAGCTCTTATTAAAAAAAATACTAAAATCTCATGTGCTTATCAAAATAATTTATTTAAACATTAAATTATAAACTGAACATGACATAAACTATCTAGGCCTCTACCTCGCCTCCCTAAGTCAAGTCTTGTCCTGCAGTCTCATTCTCATAAATGTCATCACTTGGGGTGGTTTAGAAATATAAAAATATACAAAAATGAGTCGAATACTCAATAAGCAGCACATCATACAGTAAATATAATAAACATAAGGTTTTTAAAAAATGTGCATACTCATAAATACATACATAAATAACATGAATTTGAACATGAACTTATTTTTCATTTGTCATAGGCCGATACCCACTATTAACTCCCGTGAGTTAGGGTTAACGAATCTAAGTAGATTTTGATTTTGATTTCGCCCATGACCACAGGTCGTGGAATTCATACATAAGGAAGACATACTGGGTGCACTACCAGTATGTACAATCTGGCAACGCAATATGCCCATAACATAGGTATCGTTTTCATATCATAACATAGGCCGTTATATCTTATCATTCATACTTCATCGGTATCATACTTGCATACTTGTCATATCATAGATTTCAAATGAAATCGCATGCATTCTTGTCATATATCATGTTATATCATATCATAGATTTTAAATGAAATCGCATTCTTTCATAAATTTTTGTGATACGTGTTTCCTCACATAAAATCATAATTTTTCATAAATATTTTGATGTGTAAATCTTTATATAAAATCATGCATGACTTTTCATAAATATTTTAAAGCATAACTCTCACATACAATCATGTCTTTACATAAATCTTTTGATGCATAACTCATTTCATAAAATCATGAATTTTCATAAATAATTTAATGTATAAACTTTCACATAAAATTATAATTTTTCATAAATATTATCATGACTTGGGTACGTAAAAAGGAGCTTCCAATAGACGGCTTACATGCATAATATTTTTATAAAAGATAAGCAGTTTACAGTATATACGTGTAAGGGTATGATCATGCTACTTATCTTGCAGCGTTAATCCACTATTTTCGACTCGTAATCAGTCACTTATACAATAAGCATGTAATTTCCATAAATCTTCCAATCGAACACATATTTAAATACTTAACCTTGGAATGCTAAAATCAACCTATTTTAATTCTTCAATATTTAAATTCTCCTAATCCCTAAAATACAATCATTTTCCTAAATTCATCAACATATAACTGATATTTACTTACTCTAAGTTTAATTTAATACAAGTCTATTTAAAAAACAAGCCTATCCCACTTAACTAATATAACCGTTTCTCTAGTAATACATTTCCGAGCCCAAAATGATTTAGAACCTGAATACAACCAAATAACATACATGTTTATCTTCTTGATAATTTGCAAAATATACCTAACTCCAATTAAGATCCTAATACGCCTGCTTAGGCTCATTAGATTATAAACTAAACTTAAAGGGCAAAATTGTCATATTGTTACATACATGGTTTCTTTCGTTTGAAACCATGCAATTATGTAGAGGAACAACAGGGCTTGCTGAGAGCTAGGCGTGAGGCTAGGTGGCACTCGACGGTGGCAACTGCGGTGGCACTCCGCCGAGCTGGACGACTATGCAACTAAGAGAGAGAGTGATGAGAGAGAGAGAGATTTCGGGAGGGCAGATGAGCATGACGTGAGGCAGGGCGACGGAAAGAAACATTGGGGGAGTTCGGCGTGGCTTACTGAGGTGAGGACGACGAACTTGGAGTGGCGTGAAGCGTCCGGCGATGCTCTCTATGCAGGTGGCGATGGTGTGGAGGAGGCAGACGTCGTGGGGTGGCTAGTTTGCATGGCTCATGGTGGAGACCGCACACTCTGTTTTTGGTGAGGAAAAACAGAGGCTTTTGGTGGTGGTGAAAGGTGGTTTGCAGTGTTGGTGTTGGGCGATGCTAGGGCGGCACGTGGGGGCTTCCTGTTTGCTGGCCGAGTTCCTCACTCCGTGGTCTGGTGCCGCGATGTTGCAGGGCACCGTGACTGCGTGGAGGCTACGGTGGTTGAGGCACGACTTAGTTTCGGTTTGTGCTTGGCTCTCAGTGATGGTTAAGTAGCGTTTCCGTGTTTGAACAGCCGAGGAGTATGGGTCAATGGGAGTTGGGCTGGCGGCTTGTGGTGGCGTTGCTGTGCTTGAAAGGATTCCAGTGCGGTAGTGTTGGGTGCAGTTAATTTGTGGAGTTTGGGTGGTTGAGTTCGTGAAAAGGCAGCGGTGCATGGTTTAATTTACTGGCGGTTAGAGTCATGCGAGGGCTGCACGATTTGTGGTGGAGCTATGAGTAATGGGGCAGATTGGTGGTGGTTCATGCTGGAATATTGGCTCGGACTAGACTAAAACAGAGGCTTCCTTAGTGGAGGACTTGCGGCTTGGGCGTGCGGGTTTGAGGGGAGGAGGCGGCGTGATAGTCTGGGAACGTGAGGGGCTGGCTGCAGCAACCAAATCCTTGGGCAGCTTCTTTTGTGCGTAATGAGCCTCTATATATAGACCAACAGAAGCCCAAGCGATGAAATTAAAACAAAAACGTACGTGCATGGGAGTGGAACTAGATTCGTGTATGGTTGAAATTTATATAAGGAAATCCTGCAGCTAGGAGTTTTAGGGCAGGTTTGGAGGTGAGATAGATACAAAATTTTCATTTCATCTCAATTCATCATTATATTTTTTTCAAAATTTCATACAAAATATAATAAATAATTCAACTTTTTCAAATCTCAATTCAATTTTTTCAAATTTCAAAATAATAATAATATTAAAATATAATATTTTAAACATTGAGATGAGATCAAGAATTCTCATCAAATCTCCCAAACCTGCCCTTAATATGAAAAGGAAAGCAGAATTGTAATAGTATTTGGAGTCTAACACTCGTGAGCTTGGAGTATAAAAAATAATAGAATCTTAACTCTAGTTTAAAATAAATATAACTTATCCATTAAACTCTTTTATGGGTTTTAACTCATTTATTGAGTTTAATAAAATTATCCATAGTATATCCCTAATAATATAGGATCGGGTCGTTACAACTGTACAGACCGACAAGACCAACCGTTGGCAATTGGAACTGGCTGCCAGAGTCTAGAAATGACCGAAACAGGTGGAGAACCAGTTGACCGACGGTAGGAAATTGTAGAAATCATCGGTTGGTTTGATCCTAGTTTAAAACACGTGCAAACCGCCAAACCGGCTAATATAATATATATGTATATATATATATATCTTATGTAAAATGATACCGTTTTACTTAAGTGATCAAAACAACATCGTTTTACAACTATGGTTTAGAAAAAAAATTATAATGAAACGACGTCGTCTGGTTTAATAAACTGAATAACGTCATTTGCATTTAGGGTTTTATAACCCCTCGTGTCCCCCACCCTCCCCTCCCTCTTCTTCTCCTATTCTCTATTTCTCTTTCAGACACTCTCTCTCTCTCTCTCTCTCTCTCTCTCTATGTGTGTGTGTGTTTGAAGAAAGATGGAAACCGCTGCATCACTAGTTTTGACTCTCATACCTCTCTCGGCTCTCCCTTTTGCAACCAGTGGAGCCTAGTCCCTACAAACATTGCCATTGTCACCCATGGAGTTTGGAGTTGATTTGTTGTGAATTTGTGAATATTTAAAGTTGATTTGTTGTCAATTTGTGATGTGAATTTGGAGATAGGCTCAGAAACTGACCCCTAAACCACCAAACTGTCGGATTCCGGCCAAGAATCTCTCTTCCTGTCGGTCGGTTTCGATCAGTACCACCCTTTTAAAACCATGTCGGTTTGATTTTTATTTTGGACCGAAACTAATAAGATTGATTTTTAGTCTAAGATTTGAGCCATTCATTTAAGACAAGGCGTAAATGGTGCTCTAGAATCTGGAAGATGGTGCTCTAGAATCTGGAAGAGTGTTCGTGTGTAGAAATAAGAATTTTCTTAGGATTATAGAATTTTGTAGAGCCAAATAGAGAAGGTGGTATTGCTCTTCTTTTGAAAATTATTTTTAGCCTATATTAGAGTATTTGTTATGATTATTTTTGGCTCAGTTGCCATGAATGTAACTCGTGCAAATACTATATTTTTTTTGCCGCAAGTGATTATTTCTTGCGATAAGATTTCTTTGTAAATAAGTATTTCCGACGAAATTTTTTGTGGGAAATATTATTTGCTACAAAATTATTTTATCAGAAATACTATTTTTCCATGGTTTACTACGACAGGTCATCATATCCCACGGTGAAATAATTTTTTTCTCACGACTAATCTTGTGAAAAAATGTAGTCATTTTCCACGAGTTGAGTTTTTTGTGAGAAAAAAACTTTACGCACCAATTTTATTCCACGAGTCTCCCGCGACTCAAATTGCTTGGAAAAACTTTTTTGTCACTAAGGTTACACCTTTTCCGATCGTAGCCACTTCTGGAAAAAACCAATATTTGTTGTAGTGCAAGTTTCAATGCTAGAAGGCAGGCTCTTTGACAAGTTTTGCGCACGACAGCAATGCTATTGATCAATTGGAATGCATGGCAAATGCCAAAAGCTATGCATGATGAGTTTAGTCATCCACACATGCATGCATAATGCAGTATACATAATGACACTAAATACATAAAATTTTAGAACATTCATACATTAACAAACATAATACACACACACACACACTCCTATAAAACTAATGATATAACTTTGCCTTCTTTATCTTTTTTTCTTTTCAATTTGTAAAAACTAAAATATAAAAAATGAAAAAAAAAACTAAATTCCTTCTAATTTATGTTCAATTTTTTTAATCTAGTTTTTCTCCAAATTGAATTCGAAGAAGTTTTCTACAACCCATCTATAAGCAATACAAATTTTGTTGCCTCCACCTTAGCTACAAAGAGCAAAGAATAATCTTCAACTTCCACCTCAACTCCTCAAGAATAAATTCACGCATTCTTCTCAACAAATCCTTCTCGATCTTCTTCTGAATAATTCTGTTATTGTTGCTTTTGTAGTGAGGAATCTTTTTTGTTACAGTCGTGTCGTAGCTAGGTGGCCTAGGAATGCTAGTGCACACCACCTGCTTGTCATTATAACTGACTCAGTATAGTCCTCTATATTCTCTATAAGTAGCACTCTGTAAATCAATATTTTGCAAGACAATTTAATATACAATTCTTCATTCTTTTTTGGCATCAGAGCAATTCCAAGACTAACATCAAAACCATGGCGAAAGAGTCTTTTTCTCCAAAAACTTCAAATCAAAACCCAACCTCCTCTACCCCTTTTCTTCCTCATCTTTCCCATCTCGTTACTATCAAACTCATAAATGAAAACTTTCTTTTATGGCGTACCCAAATGGTCCCATATCTTAAAAGCCAACAACTTTTTCACTTTGTTGATGGCACGAGTGTTCCTCCTACTCCTTTCCTTCCAGATAAATCCCCTAACCTAGCGTTTCTATCGTGGACACTTTGAGTGCCTTAATTTCAACTCTTTCTGACAATCTTATTGCTCAAATGGTTCGCTATTTCACCGCTTGTGAGGTCTGGAAAGCCATCAATAAGCTCTTTACTTCTCAGTCTCATGCCCGTATCCAAATAAGATACCAGCTAGCCACCATATCCAAAGGATCTAGCCCTGTTTCTGACTATTTTCTCAAGGTCAAGCATCTTTCTGATACTATGAGTGTTGCTGGCTCTTCTCTAACCCCTGCTAAATTCCTCTCTTATTTGCTTGCAGGTCTTAATAGTGAATATGATGCTTTTGTAACATCTGTTACTGCTCGCCTGGAACCCCTCTCCATTGAAGAGCTCTATAGTCTCTTACTCGCCCATGAAAGTCATCTCAACCATAACAATCATATTCCCTCATCCTTTAATCCCTCATCCAACATTTGCACAACTTTTCCTAACAAGGGTCGTGGTACTTATAGTGGTAACAACCATGGCAGCTATCGTGGGTGTGGATGAGGTTGTCACAACCCACCCTCTTCTCCTATGTACTTCACCAATTCCCCTTCGCAAATGCCTTTCACCCTTCCTCATTCTAAACCTACTTATCAACTCTGTGGTAAAGTGGGTCATGTTGTCCTCAATTGTTATCATCGCTTTGACCAAGCATATCAGAGTGACCCACCTCGCTCACTTACATCCCACTATACAAGCTTTGCCTCCACTCCAGATATAGCTTGGTACCCAGACACTGCAGCCACTAACCACCTTACATCTGACCTCTCCCATCTCAACCTATCCTCAGCTCTTTAAAATATGCATTGGTGATGGTTCAACTCTTCCAATCTCCAATATTGGTGACTCTGTCTTATCCACTTCTTCTCATTCTTTTCTTCTCAAGAAATTACTTCATGTTCCTAATATCACCAAAAATTTAATTTCTGTTAGACAATTTTGTTTGGACAACTCGGTCTTCTTTGAGTTTCACAGTTCATTTTTTATTGCAAAGGACACCAAGATGGGGACTCATGTTCTTCATAGTCCCATGCATATCGGTCTTTATTCCTTTCCACTGTCTGAGTCCTCTTCTTCTCCTTAAGCTCTATTTGGTGAGCGTGCTTCTTCCTCTCAGTGGCATACAAGACTCAGGCATCCCTCTTTACAGCTTGTGTAGTGCATCATCAAGTCAAATTCTCTTCCAACTTTCAGCAATAAAATTTCTTCTGTCTGTCTAGCATTCTCCCAAGCCAAGAGCACTCAACTACCTTTTAGGCAATCCCAATAGCTTTCTACTAAACCACTTCAGCTTATTTACATTGATGTATGGGGCCCTACCCCTGTTCTTTCTAGAGAAGGTTTTCGATATTATGTATCATTCCTAGATGATTTCACACGTTATACATGGTGGTTTCCATTAGTTCAAAAATCTGATGTTCTCTCAGTTTTTATTCATTTTCAGAAATGTGTTGAGCTTTTGTTTAATGCTAAAATAATATCTATTCAGAGTGATAGGGGTGGTGAATATCGCTCACTTCACACTCTACTTGAAAAACAAGGCGTTTTCCATCGCCTATTATATCCTCACACGCATCAACAAAATGAGGCTGTAGAACGTAAATATCGATATATTGTCGAAACAGGCCTTGTTCTCATGGCCCAAGCTTCCTTACCTTAATTCTTTTGGGCCGACGCTTTCCACATAGCCATATATTTAATTAATCGGGTTCCTACCCCTGTTCTAAAAAATAAATCTTCCTATGAAAAATTATTTCTTAAACCACTTGATTATGAATTTCTCAAAGTTTTTGGTACTACATGTTGGCCACATCTTAGGCCTTACAACCGTCACAAAATGGACCTTTGCTCTCTTCCATGTCTATTTTTAGGATACAATGATTCTCACAAAGGGTACAAGTGTCTACATCTTCCTACAACTCGCATTTATTTTTCCTGGGATGTAATTTTCGATGAACACACATTTCCTTTCTCCAAATCGATCCTAGCTCATTATACTCCTCAAACCAGTCTTTCGTCTTTTCTGGGACCTTCTCCTCACTCCCATACATCTCACATCTAGCCCAACACCACACGGCCCACTGACTCTTTATCTCTATCCCATCTTCTTTCTTTTACTTATAATTCACCTCACTCTTCACAAGCCCAACCCACTAAGCCCAATACCTCATCACGTACATTATCTTCTTCCTTAAATCTCGATACCTCATCTACCTCTTCTCTTCCTACTACTTCACCTTCGCATTTCACAAATTCTTCTAGTGACCCTTCTTCATCTTCTCCGATTGTCACCAGGTCTAAAACAAATACTCTTCGTCTACAACAATACACTAATGGAATGGTACTTTGGCCGCCACCACGCAATTATCTCACCATTACCACCTTTATCCCAGAGGAACTAAATTCTTACATAGAGGCTGCCAAATTTGAGGAGTGGCACACTGCCATGTCTCAGGAATTCAAAGCTCTACTACAAACAAACACATGGTCTCTTGTTCCTTGTTCTAATATCACTAATTTGGTGGGTTGTCGTTGGGTTTTCAGGACCAAAAGGTTGTTCGATGGTTCGGTGGAGCGCTGTAAAACTCGTTTGGTGGCCAAGGGCTACCACCAATAGGGTGGAGTCGACTACTTCGAGACTTAGTCCAGTTGTCAAACCGACAACCATACGCACAATTTTATCCATTATTGTTATAGAGAAATGAGACCTTCGGCAACTTGACATTTCTAATGCTTTTTTGCATGGTGATCTTCATGAGCAAGTGTACATGACTCAGCCTATTGGCTTCATCAATCCAGAATTTTTCACTCATGTGTGTCGGTTGAATAAGGTCATCTATGGCCTTAAGTAAGCTCCAAGGGCATAGTTCTCCAAGCTAAGTAATCGTCTCCTTGAACTTGGTTTTACATCATCTATTGCAGATCCATCACTCTTTGTTTATAAGCATGATTTTGTTACATTGTTTTTTCTTGTTTATGTTGATGACATAATACTCACTAGTTCACACCCGCAAGCCATTTCCTCTGTGCTTCACTCCCTGAGTTTGTCTTTTCCCGTGAAGGACTTGGGCCCATTACGTTTCTTTCTTGTCCTTGAAATCAATTCACTCTCCACTGGTCTTCATTTATCACAACAAAAATACATTTGTGATCTATTGCAAAGCACCCATGTGGATTTGGCCAAGCCCATTACATCACCTATGTCTATCTCAGCTCATTTATCTCTCACTGATGGAAATACCTTCACTGATCCTACCATCTATAGAAGCACTGTTGGGAGTCTCCAGTACTTGTCTCTTACTCGTCCTGATATTGCTTTCGCTATTAAAAAGGTGTGCCAATTTATGCATGCACCCAAGCTCCCTTACTGGCAGACCATGAAAAGAATTCTTAGGTACCTCAAGTACACTGCCAATCTTGATCTCAACATTCGGCCATGTCCTAGTTACTCTTTGAATGCCTTTTTAGATGTCGATTGGGCATGATGTCCAAATGATCGGCATTCAAATGAGAGGTTTTTGCATTTTTATTGGTCCTAACATTCTCTCATGGGGTTCGAAGAAGCAGAAAACTATTGCTCTTTCGAGCACAGAAGCTGAATACAAAGTACTTGCAAACACTACTGCTGAACTCCTATGGATTCAGTCACTTCTTAAAGATCTTGGGATTTTTTTCTCCAAGCCTCATACATTATGGTATGACAACCTTGGTGCGACATACTTGTCCGCTAATCTTGTACTACATTCCCTCACCAAGCGCTTGATGTTGCATTCATTTCTTCGCATGATCAACTTGCCGATGCTCTTACTAAGCCTCTTGCAACCTCTCGATTTCTACATACTCAGTCGAGCCTCACCATGGTGCCCATGTTGGACTTGCGGGAGGGTATAAACAATACAAATTCTATTGCCTCCACCTCAGTTCCAGAGAACAAAGAATCATCCTTAGCTTCCATCTCAGCTCCTCAAGAATAAATTCACGCATTCTTCTCAACAGAATCTTCTAGATCTTTCTTCTGAATAATTATGTTATTGTTGCTTTTGTAGAAAAGAATCTTTTCTTTTAGTCATAAGTGGCCTAGGAATGCTAGTTCACACCACCTGCCTGTCATTATAACCGACTAAAAGTCTAGCCCTCTGTATTCTCTATAAGTAGCACTCTGTAAATCAATATTTTGCAAGACAATTTAATATACAAGTCTTCATTCTTTTACCATCTATCGTCTATAGACATTACAAGTATTCATTAAACATCTGACAAGAACATGCATTTTATAAGTCTATCTGACTTTTGCGGTACATTGTCAACAATTTGGATATATATTAAAGAAGATATGAAATTCCATATAATTCGGTACGTACTTTTCGTAGTTTTATTTCTTTTTTATTTTTATTTTAGTTTAATTTTTAATGAGACGTAGTTTTTAAATTGTTTTTGCTGTGACACGGTAGGATAGCAAATCGTTTAGGACAAGTGTCGACAACATAAGAGACATAAAATGCTTTTGTGTCAATGTACGATTTGACTAGCTTACACGGAGAATTGCCCATTCATTAAATTCTCTCTCTCTCTCTTAAATATATAATCTCCAATAGTTAAATGGTGAGATGGTAAAAAGGATGGTGGGAAGCTAACATTAATCCCAAACTAATAGAGGTTTATCAACTGAGTAATGCTAAATACATTAAAAAGTAGGTTGTCTTCTGGGTCTTAAATTTCTCTATTTTTATCAAAGGAGTACTATTGAGTGGGGGTAAAAATAGATTTTTTCTTCTGTGTCACAAATATGTCTATTTTTGTCAAGAATAATATTAAATATAATCATTGAGTGCATAGGTACTGTATCCTTTAGAAAAAGAATAGAGTTTATTATTAAAAAATTAATTTTTTCATGTAAATTTTATATTTACTCACTTTTTCACGAGGAGTGCACAACGCTCATACACTCAATGATTATAAATATCATTTCTCTTTTATTAAAAGGAGTATTATCGTGTTGAGTTTTCACAATTTAAAACTGTACAAATTATTTTTCTTATAAAAAAAATAAATTCAAATTCCAACCAACCGGCCAAAGGCATATATATATATATATATAGGAAATTAATGGAGAGATTTTTTTTTATTATTCACGTTGCAAAACCTGGTCTCAGAAAGGACATGAGCATATATATTAGCAACAAAAGTTCTTAACCATCGATCACAAGGGTACAATATCAGCAAGAAATAAGTCACACAAATCATATATATATATATATATAGTTCATGCATCATTTGCGCTTCAAGACGACAAAGAGTTGAACTTTTTCCTGCGATCTTGATTTCAAATCCTCAGAACAGTCTGAGAGTTTTTCAATCATTTGCTGAAACATTTGATCAATAATCTCTGATCTGCTAAAGTGTTCGGTGAAGATGCCCTCCATGGCAGCCCTAACATGCATTATCCATGCCCGAATGTCAATTGGGCCTGACCCCAACCATGTTGCTGGGTTCGTTAACTCCATCCTTTCTATGCTAAAACACCCATTTCGCTCAACCAGCCCTGTCATCTCTTCAGGAGAGGCAGCATAAAATGGTATATTGAAAGAGTCCACTTCATCTTCATTAATAAGTCCCTGTGACAAAGATTTGCCATGTTAATTTGTATTACACCAACACGCTGCATGCATCCCAGCACATGATGCTTGAAACACTATGCATGCACTCAGGTAGATGAAGTCAAAATCGTGTTGCCTAATCATAATCAGTAATTCATTGGTCCTATATATCCCAATACATTTAATCTTCAACAAATATATAAGCATATGATTTCATTTTTTCCCTTCATTGTAATTACTTTATAGTACATAGAAAAATAGTTAGAAAATGATCTCTTCCACCCATATAGTTTCAAGGGTTGAATGACTACTAGCATGCCAACTGGTGTACGTGTGTCTATTTGACGTGCATGACATATCAGATTATAAAGTTATTTTTATTGTAAAATAAATTTAATATATCATATAAAGTCATATTAATTTACGAATTTATTTTTTTGAAATCATTAGTTATTTATAATCAGCTCATTTATAAGAAATGCATGAAGGTTTAGAGAGAGAGAGAGAGAGAGAGAGAGAGAGATCAAGTGATGGCAAGAACATTAAATTACCTCTGTTGCCATATTCATCAGGATTGAAGAAATAAAATCAAACATTATACCAGAGGGGATCTCAGAATAAGGCATTCCTGCAGGAATACCAGATAAGATCATTACCATCATCCCTCCAGGCACAAGTTCTTTTGCCCTAGCATTCAAAAAGTTCTCCACATCCATAGCAAATTGATTTGAATAAGCATTCAACACTTCATGAGGGGCATTTGTATAATGAACTCTTCCCTTATTGCATATTGGAGAGTTCTTGTCACTCAACTCTTCAGGCAAAGCAGATAGCCATTGAAGTGCATAACAAGTATACACAAAATGGAGAGAGGATTCAGGAAATAACCGATTATGAAAAGAACCTGGCACACCTACTGCGAAGTATTGTCTTTCTGCTGGAAGAGCATTGAAGAGAGAATTGAAGTCGTTTGAGGCTTGGTCGTTAAAAAAGACTTGGAATTCTGGCAATGGAGAAGTAGGGCATAAGGATTTGTACTTGTGAACAATTGCTTCAATCAAGTCTTGCATTGCATTAAATGTATTTGGTCCCGTTGCACATCCCAAATCTGCTATACGAATTGTTTTCGAAGTAGACAAGAAGTTTAAGATATCAAGCTTCTCGGCAATTTCCTCGTCAATTTTTCTCTTTTCAATATTTGCTGATAGTCTCTGTGCGGAAATAGCACAGATGAATTATTTTAAGAGTTTATTTGAGAACACAATTGTCATCAAATATTTTTAAATATTTCATTTTCAAACATTACTCAAACACAAAATATTTTCAATTTCAAATCTTAACTTTTTCATCTAATCACTAGCTTATCCTTAGAACTTTTCTAAACTTCCAAATTAGACACAAAAAATAATACCACTTTTCGAATTTTAAAACAAAAATTATATTCAAATTTTTAATTTTATAATATTTTTATTCAACTTTTTTTCTCTCATTTTCTAAAACTCAATAAAATATCTTAATTTAAACTATTTCACTACTATTCAAAGATATTATAAGATATTCTTAGCATCCAAACAGTCTCTAAATACGTATTAATTCCAACATTACTAATTACAAAACAAAACAAAATATGTATTTCTCAATGATTGAGTCAACTAAATTCTTTTGGTAAGTAGAATTGCAAAATCAATTCAAAGTAATCCAATTAACGAGTTTACCAGCTGAATCCATAAGTTCACTACAAGAAAACTGTTTATTTGTGGTCAGCTATTTTTTGCAAAAGTGACTATTTTTAGCTAAAATGAGTTTGTTTTCATCATAAATAATCCGTCACAAATATTTGTTTTTATTATAGTGTAAAAGACAAGCTCTTAATCTCCTTTGAGATGTTATGTGAATTAAGTGCTTGCCCACTGGAAAGAGATAGAACTTACGATGTTTTAGTTGAAGCTAGTTAATTTATGTCACCTCTTGGAAAATGAAGTTTTTATGATAACTATAGTCTATTGCTTTGGTTGCATGCAGGATTGAGTACTTAATGACCATCAACATCATATAAAAGCAAACGCTATGCATTTTGTGAAACTCGTTCATGTACATGAAGGCTAGCTAGCTTAAGCTTGATTTGTTATAATTCCTATACGTTCGTGAAGTACCATGGCTTGTCTTCTATGTCGAAAGGAAACCATTTTTTCTTTGCAAGCATGTTTTGTAAGCCAAGAAAGAAACATATCGCAGCTCCTATGTGCAAGATTTGATTTGTTTACCTAATTTAAGGCTTGCCATGCTTTGTCTATCCTCATATCTAAAATGTGTAACTCTTTTCTATATAAGAATGCATCTTAATGTTGAGAACAAAGGGGAGTGAGCACATGAAGAGATATACGCAAAGTAAGATAGTCAATTCGTGAGTATTTCTCTATTATGAGATTGTTCGGCTTGGGTGTATTAAGACTTTAGATTTGAGTCATTTTGATTTGTTACCACTCTTTAATTTGTATTGTACTTTTTTATTAGTGAATTTCTTCAAGATTGTCATATCTTCCGGTTGATGTAGGCTTTTCTTCAAGCTGAAGTACTTAAATCTTTTTCGTGTTATTACTAAAATTTATTTATTTATAATATTTTTCTACTTGGTAATCCCAAAATCTATATTTTTCTTTTAAGCGGATATTTTTGACATTTGTACGTAGGCTTCAAGTACTTCATGTGTGAGAGGAGTAGGACGTAAAGATTTTGTTACGTATTAACTATTATTTACTTTTACACCTCTTTAATAATTATTTATTTATTTTTTTATAGGATGGGGGTGTATAAATAGTGATTGGCCTTGTTTGTTTTCGAAAAATATCTCGTCTCATCTCAATTTCATCATTACATTTTCTTAAATTTTAATATAAAATAAAATAAACAATTCAACTTTTTCAAATTTATCTCATCTTATCTCACCTAATTATTACAATTTTTTCAACTTCCAATACAAAATAAAATAAATAATTCAATTTTTTTAAATTTTAAAATAAAAATAATATTAAAAAATATATTTTAATAATACTTTATTTTACTTTTTAATTTTTATCTTATGTCAAAACATAAATAATTGCAAATAAAAGATTGCATTGGCGCTTGGAAAACCAAGAAATATACTTTCCACTTTCGTAAGGTCTAAGCTTTGTCTTCAATTTTTTTTATTGTCTCGAGTTTGAATATTAAAATCTCCTCGATCGGGTTGTGAGGGTGTCTACTGTAGGCAAAGAGTGACAGTTTCAAACACATCTCATACAGACAAGTAGGCGCATTGGAGCTAGCCTAGCTAGCTAGCTAGCTAGGGAACTTAGAATAAATGCTTGTTTTATATTTTATAATGCACTACTCTTTATTTTTCTTGGCAAGAATAATATACGAAGTGAATGTAAACATTCTCTCTCTTGTTACGCCTCGTAATTTTTTTTTATTAAATATATTTGTGTGGTACTTTCTTAAAAGTCGGTTTGTCCATATATGCGTTTATATCTATGTTGTGCATTTAAATATGAATATGAACTAATAAAAACATTTTTTTTTTCCTATGTACAATGAGAGAACAGATTTATGGCTGTGATAGCATAAGCATTTTTTTTCTTTATTTAAAAGGGTATATATATATATATATATATATATATATATATATATATATATATATAATGCATCTTCTGCCCTTGAGATGGTTGAACTTTATATCATGTAGATAAGTTTCACCAGAAATTCAAATCAAAGTAATTATTTTGACACTTTTGATAAGCTAAGTAAAGATTAAAAAAAAAAAAAGGTTTGAAGATCATAATTAAGGACCCATTTGAAATTTGGAATCAATTCAGTTCAGTCTAATTTTAAATTAAGTTTAACATCCAATCATCAAATTTTCAAATCACTAAACTTATCTCAACTCAAAATCTTTTTATATATGTGACCTATAATTTTTTTCAACTTCCCATAAATATATCTAAACTTATCTTAATATCTAAATAAATCTAAATTCATCTTAGATGGACTTTATAAAACTTATTACTATTTATAAAAAATTCAATTCAGTTCAATTCAGTTTAACATCTAAATGGAGAGTAAGTAGATGATGACTCGGCCTTTAAGCTTATCAATATCCAATATTTCTTTTTCTGGTTTTTAATAATATTTTCTTCAGCAAAACTTATCATTAATTAATTATATCTAATTTTTCTTCAAACCTCGATACAAGCAAATCAAAGACAGAAGAGTGCTCGGCCTTTGAGCTTTTGCAGGGGGCAAGAGTAGATGGTAGATCCCAATATTCTAACGGGAAAAAGAAAAAGAAAAAGTTAACAGTAAATAGGGTTATAAATAGGCATCAAGTTAAATAGGTTTAGGGTGGACCTAGAGAGAGAGAGAGAGAGAGGGAGAGTGTGCTGATCTTGAATAAACAAGGTGTAATTTACACAGCTTTTATTGGACGAAACATTCATCATCAACTAGATCAGCTCGAGGGACGACCATATCATGGTGATTATATTCTTTCTATTCTTTATAAGCAACTATATATATATATATTGGATTATTTATCAACAACATGAGTAGTTGCATCCACCTTTGTACAAAATGCAAAAGATAATACTCCACTCTTGCAAGCTAGATTCTTGTCACTCCAATGGAAATTGCTATCATGTATGAATGTGGATGGAATCTCCCACAAGACTTTATAAAGATGTTTGGAAGTAATTGACCTCATCTTTAGACCTAATTTATTTGCTTAATTTGTATGTATTGATCATGTACACAACAAAATAAAATAGGAACAAAATCTAAAAAATATTTAAGAATAAAGTTGAAAATCTGAACCAGAAAAAGAAGAATATTGTTTCAAATTTCTTCTGATTTCGAAACATGAGCAAATCAATCTCTCAGCGTACGTACGTCCACATGATCATTATATTATACTCAAAAGATCATGAATATCATAAGCATGCATACAAGATCAGACCCAGCAAACTTTGGACAATCATGCTGAGAAAAATTAATATTCTTCTTTTCTGGAATAAAAGAGTTTGAAACTATATGATCATGATTCGGGATGTAAATTCATATATATGTATATATATGGTCACTTTTTCTCAGGAAAAAAACAAAATCTAAAGTTTTCTCCCCCTTGATCGGACACGCAGTTAGCTAGGGTTTGAACATACCTGATAGTAGGAATTCTTGGAGTAGCTGCGACTGTCATGACCACCATTTACAGGCAATGAATATTCCGACACCGTTTTGGGGACATCTACTCTGCTTTTCACCTTGAAATCATGATCATGGTCTCGCAATGGTTGATCTGCCATTTGAGTTTGTGGGTTATTTGTTGATAGTGGTACTGTACGTATAATGTTTAAGCTTTTAAGGGGGAGTGGCTTGCATTTTATACAACAAGAGAATTAGGCTGGCTAGCTAGGGTAACAGCCATCTAGAGGTACCACCATAAAAGACGCATGCATATCATGTAGAATACATTATCATGCATGCGTTTAAGTCATGGCCTGGTCCAGAGTTACGAACTAATTAAAAAATAAAAGTTTTATTCTTTAAATTTGAATTCTATAATTCTTAATCACACAGAAGTTTGTCGTAGTCTAAATGTTTTCTATAATTTTAAGCGGATTTATATATGAAATCACTTAGAATAATATATAGCGTTAGGTCATATATATAAAAATATATATATATATATATATATATATATTATATATCATGTAACTTTATTTTTCTTTCTCAAATCAAAGACATTTTCGGTTCATAATTAAATAAAAAGAATTTACTTAATTGGTTGCCATTCTTTGATAGAGACAAACAAAACTTAGTTGCTTTTGATGGTACTTATAACGAGCTAGTCCAAGCTTTTGTAATATTTATGTAATGTTGCTTTTATGGATGGCTTTATAAAATGATGAGTCGTGGTCTAGAATTATGTAATGAGCTAGTCCTAGTCTAGAGTTATTATTATTATTATTATTATTATTAAGAAAAAGAATCAAATTCGAGGATCATAATGACAAAATTGGAAAGTGATCAACTTAGCTAACGATCAAAAAGATAAAAGGGTAAATCTCATAGACAATTTAAATACGTAATTCAGAATATATCACTTTCTAGATCATGTAGGAGAAACTTTTCTTGTCTGTTCAAATTTTTTTTAGTTGACCAAAAAATAAAGAAATTATATTTGTAATCTTGAAGTGTGCAGTTCTCGCGTAGTCCTTTTAAAAAAATGAGTAAATTTGAATTCATATGAAAAAATTATTTTTTAAATGGTGGCCTCCACTTTTTAAAAAAAAAAATATGCGAGGGCTGCACACAGACTGTATATAACATTACCCTATATATATTAAATATATATATAGACATATATGGTAACCTGAATTAATAGTGACCAATATAATGACATGCGAGGCCTTTGGTGGGGACAAAAGGAAAATAAGTCCAAAATCCACTGGTTAAATTGGCAACAAATAGGCAAGAGAGGGTAGGTGGATTTGGATTTAGAGATTTTGAAAATTTTAACCTTGCTTTACTTCCTAAGTAGGGTTGGGGGACCATCCATCTAAATTCACTTGCTGCACAAACTTTGAAGGCAAGATATTTTCTTGGCAAAGATTTCCTTAATGCAAGTCTAGGAAGTAATGCCTCATTATATGGAGGGACTGATATGGAAGATAGGCAACGGAGATTCAATGAAAATTTGGCAAGACAAATGGATACCTCAACCTACTACATTCAGAATTCAAACCCTTGTAAGCAGATTGGATAGAGAAGCTAAAGTAAAAGAGTTGATTGGTAGAGATACAAAACAGTGGAACAGACCTTTGTTGCAAGAGTCGTTCTCTAAATCTAAAGTTGAGATGATTAGCAAGATGCCTATTAGTTTTTGTGATAGATCACACAAACTAACTTGGAAATGTACAACAAATGGTAAATATTCAGTGAGAAGTGCATATTATCTTTAAGGGGAAATAGTAGAGAGAAGAAAAGGGCAGTCGTCTACTAGTAATTATACAATAGAAGCCTGGAACAGAATTTGGAAAACCAAAGTGCCAAATGCTATTTAGATGTTTCAATGGAGGGCTAGTCATTAAGCTTTACCCATGAAGTACAAACTGTTTAACAGGAAGGTGGTGGATAATCCAAATTGTCCTATGCATATAGGAAGCCCTGAAACTTTGGTACATGCAGTGTGGAATTGTAGATCAACACAAGACATATGGAGTATCTGGAAAAGAAGGAACACGTGGGATTTTGAAGGCAAATTTCTAACTCCTTGCCTTTTGGTTACTCACTCAGTACAAGTTTTAGAGGGCTTTAAAAGATTCTCTCCACATCCCTTTGGTAAGGCACGCAGAGTTTCCTTGACAAATTCTCATTGGTAGGCGCCTCCCTCATATCACTACAAAATCAATTGGATGCAGTTATTAGCAAGATTCAATGCAAAATGGGAATTGGAATTATTGTCAGAAATTCAGAAGGAATGGTCATGGCTACTCTTTGATCTTCTAAGGACTTATATCCTGATCCTCTCCTAGGTGAAGCCATTGTAATGCTTAAAGTTGCTATCTTATGTTCTAAGATGGTGTAGCAGAAAGTCATCTTAGAAGGGGATGCTTTAACAGTGGTTAATGCACTTAATGGTTCAAAGAAGAGCTGGAGTTCTATGGGGCTGATTATTAGAGATGCAACGACAATGTTAAGCAAGGTGCCCCTTTCATGGACAGTTAGGCATGTTCCTAGAAATGTCAACATAGTGGCTCATACCTTGGCAAAAAGTCTTCAAATCTCTCATAGGAGAGTATTCTGTTGAGGGCTTATCCTCGTTGTATTAAATCTTTGCTTTAAAGTGAGTCAATATATTGAATATTTTTCTTAAAAAAAAACAACCCAGTGAATATCAATCATAATTTTTTACCATAATGTTAAGTTTTAAATATTGAATTTGAAAAGTTTTGTAATTGATCTCATGCACTCCAACACTTAGAAGTTGGCTAAATTTCTATTTAATTCCATTAATTATGTGACCAAGGTACATAGACATGAGTCGTTAATTTTCCAAAATAAATTTAAAGCTCCCGTGAGGGACTACACATACGTTCACCCTTATGCGCATAGAGTAAAGTGCTTGTTTCCATTGTATTTAATGCATATATGTTTGAGATTGCGGTGAGAAATATAACTTATAACCTAAGTAATAAGTTCTACTATTAAAAAGTTATTTACTATTTGGTAATCATATGTTTAAAGCACTTTTCAAACATGTTACGTTTATTTGGAAACAAATTTAAAAAGTACTTTATGAGATAGAAATAACGATTGCTTGAATTTTTAAAAATTATGACCATATCATTAAAAGTTTAAAAATTGTAATTATCTTAAAGTTGTATGGTTATTTTCGTTTATTGACAATTTTTATAAAATTCCAATTCCATTCAGCATTATCCGCAAAAGCAAGTTTGAGGAAAAAATATCGAAATGATGTTTTCCTCAAATGTACTTTTTAGTTGATTTGATATTAAAAATGCTTTCATATGTAACACCCAAAATTCAAACAACCTAATTTTTTCATTAAAAAACTTTTAACGTTATTTAATTATTTTTAATACTCCTACCGCAACTCCAAACAGAACCTTAATTAACGTGGGACTAACTTTTCTTCTTACATTTCAAAACTTTGGTTGCAA